>OX235277.1:53651867-53701351 GCA_944472155.2 Trichobilharzia szidati | reverse complement strand
AAAATACGGCCCTTACACTTCTATACAAGGTAGTACCTCATTTCTCTAGTTCTGTACGCCTTTGATTGCTAAACATAGCTGAAACAGTTGCCATAAAAATGTTTTCAACCTATTCTATGTGTTCGGAAAAAAGTTGGCTCAATCTCTCCCCCTCTCATGGCCTTTTGGCCCAACCTGGGATAGTTATCCCTCCCATTTGTACTGTCAGTTTTATCTTTATTATCAATATCATGCTGTACTATAAGTGTATATTTTCATCTTAGTTGCATAATTTATTATAAAACCAAACACTCTTTTATCTAATCGCTACGAGACAGTAGTTGTATTCCTCTCTACTCCTACAAGTATACACATTCTACTGGAACATTCACGATGGCTAGATTATATGAACACCTGAATAATTTATCCTTACTGTCTGTCTGTTTTTGATATAGAACTTTGCACACATGTGCGGCGGTTCAAGTCGCCACACTCCCTCCTTGTAGCACACAAAGCAAGAGAAGAAAGTAGGAGAAATGCATAATATAGACAGTAAACAGAGGTGTGAGACAAAGGAATAGTAATAACGAAGAACAAAACAGTTTAATCGGAAATCATGAGTCACAAGGAGTGGATGAATCTGCTCTAGCCATTGAGAACGATTTTGAGCCATATCACCAACTGTTTCCAACCATTGGTTTTTACCGTCCCGAGGACCCCAACCAGGAAGTCTACACCTTCCTGCGTGGCCTAGACTAATTGCTGTAGATTTCATTGACTGGTGCCATGTTTTGGTTTGATCACCACTAGCTATCTCTTTTCTAGCCTGGCCCTATATCAGCTAACATTGCCCGTTGTCGAGGAAGGCGATGACTAGGCATACGTAACACATGTTCTAAGCATCTCAGTCGATGTAATTTCACAGTCTCGCCGACTGATTTCCCCGCGTTACCTAGATACTCGACGCCTTACCTCAATATTGCTCACTCTATTATACCACTTCACACGGGAGATAGTGGGATACTATCGTAATAGTAAAGTATTTATCCTAACAATTACGATAAGGTTGGTGATTATCCACTAACTAGTATGCCTCGGGTGAGGATGTCAAAATGAGATCCACAAAGGCAAGACAGACCTTCATCGCTGTGAAATCAGTTTGGAAATCTCCTGCAAATCTCATTATAAAGAACGATCAGAAACTTGACGCATCATGAGGAGCAGACTGAAGACTTTTTCCACAGCTGCCCATTTTGCTGTCTCTATACTAAAGATCAAGTGGTCAGAAAAAATTAGCAATAAGAAACTATAGCTGAGAACACACCAACCAAGAAGTGATCACTCAACAAATATGTAGGAGAAAATGGAGGTGAACCGATCGGGTATACGTTGAGGAGGCCGTCGAATGACATTGCGTGCAGTGCAAGCCATCGCTCAAGTGGATTCCAAATGGCAAGCCACGAGTGGATCATCAATTAAAGAGAGTAATTTGTAGGAGACCGTGTGAGGAAAACATGATAGATAGTGGTTAATAGAGGAACCAGCTGAAGAGAACATCAGAGAATAGAGCAAAGTGGAGATGTGTTGTTGAAGCCTTATGTTCCAGGCGGAAACTAAGCGAGTAATAATAACAATAAATTCACATGTCTGAACTTCATTTCTATTAACCACAATGATTTCCACTGGGAACGAAAAGGAATAAAAAAATATCCATAAAAAAATATCACTCAGATCACAGATTGATTATATTCACCTCTTATGAAACACGTATTTGAAGGGAATTTTCAATATAGAATTTCACGCAGTTGTGAGAAAAGCAGTTGAAGTTACTGAACTCCAATAAGTACACATAAAGATAGCAGAAAGAATGCCAACATTCTACATTAAAAGAAATTTGTGGTATAAAGAATGATTACACTCTTAATAGTAGTCATTTAATGACTCTTGTATTATTTCTTAATATTTTCTGACGGTTTTACATAACGCGACACTCCCATCTCAGTAAGCTGACGCATAAATCTTTTTTATTCGGAGTTAAAGGTGTGTAAAGTCATGTCTTTACAGAATGCAGGAGCATTCTATAGGGGTTTTATAAATATAGGGTTTTTAAATTTTTTAAATTAAGCTTGATTCTATACGGTATTATTGGTACAAGTATGGAGTTTTCAGCATGTGATATAGGTAGCCCGAATTTTGCAGACCGATCATTGATATCAGGTGTGCGTCTGCAGGGGATCGAACCCCGGACCATTTGCATAGTTGGCGAGAGTCCTAACCACTGTGTCACCGACGCCATCAGCGATAAAATGTGTATAGGGATTGAGTCTTGTCATTTGCAAATAACACAGTTTGAAGTGAAAACTCTTCATGATTCTTATTTGCGAAGCAAAATAGTTCAAATCGTAATATTTGATCAGTCTGACAGTAATAAATGCCGGTCGAAATAACATGATGCCAAGTGTTAGTTGGGAACCAGTCACATCAAACAGTAGCCCTTACTAGGCAGATCGAAGCTTATCTAGATGGGAGAAAACCATCTCATTTGTTTGCCAATGGTCTAACCAGTGATATATCTGAACTGACTCAGTCCAGAATGTCAGTTCAATCTATAAACCGTCCAAATTCTGACTATCTACTTGGTCCAGCCGGTAACACATAGAATTGGATTTGGGATTAGCTAACTACACACAATTCGAGGTGAAAATTCACCAGCCTTCGTGTGTGGAAACTGCAAATATTCACACCGGAATATATGATCTATTTTTTTGTGGTTGTATTCTGTCAGCTGGATAGTTAATTTGCGAAGCTTTCATCGCTCTACTAGGCGACATCTTCAGCGCATACTTCAGTTCGATGAAGTGAGCTTTTGGATTTCCTCACGAGTTTATCAATCATCTCTCCTGGTGACCTTGGACGTGATTGGTTGTCTTTGTGTGTTTTCACACCTTCTAGGTTGCTTGTATTGGAACTGATTGTTTCTTTGACTTGTACTTTGACCCTTTGTGTGTGTGAGGTTTCTTTCTTATCGGCTGGTAAATTTTGTCTATCTCGATGTGTCTATTGATTGATGATTCACTGGAATACCAGCCAGGCTTCTAAAAATTCTCTAGCATTCTTGTTGTTTCCTTTGTCTAACATTTGAACGTTGGTTGTCCCAGTCAAATTGATGTCCGTGGTTGTCTGTATGTAGTTAGGTGATATGAGGGAGTGGATATCATGTCTTTTGACGGCTAGCTTATATTCGTGGATACGAAGACGAAGGTGAGGAGTGTCCACTTTGGCCAATGTAGTGTTTTTCGCAGTTGTTACAATCTATTTTGTAGATGATGTTGTTCTCATCTTCTTTCGTTGTTGAGTCTTTCGGTTGACATGGAACTGAGTGAAGTGATTTTGTTGGTTTGTGTACGACGTCAATTCCTAAAGATTTGAAAAGTCTTGCAACGATTTCTGAGATGTCCTTTATATATGGTAGGGCGATTTTTTTTGAAGTTTCTTTGGAGGCTTTTGGTTTGATAGGTTGGCTTGGGGGTATATATCTCTTGATGAAATTCCGTGGATATCCATTCTTTTGGAAGACGTCCATGAGATATCTTTCTTCAATTTTCCTTAAGGTGCGAATGCTGCTATGAGTCCTGGCTGGCCCTCTTCAATAGCGTTTGTATACAACTCCTATTGTGTGTTATTGGATTGTTGCTGTAGTTGTCATTGAGTATTTGTTTGTGTGAGTTGACTTTCTATAAACTTGAGTTTCTAATTCCCCTGTGGTTGGTTGTTCGCTTGACTAAGACGTCCAAAAAATGGGATTTTGTTCTCGGATTCCTCTTCTCTTGTGAATTTGATGTCAATGATATGAGATCTATATAATGTCATAAACGAAAATCAACAAAACAAGCATAAATGTATAATAGTTTCCACTACTAATTGATATGCGAGTTTACAATAGATACAAGAATTGCGACAACACAATAAGAAGACGTAGTTTATCTGAAACGTGTAATGTATTGGCGCAACACATTCAGGACATTCTGATAACACACGTACTTGTAATACACAGTTTCTCGGCCAGGAACCCATTGTGAAACAAATAGGCAGGAAAAAATGGAGATGGATTGGCCACACTCTGAGGAAACCAGCAAGTGACATCACTAGACAAGCCCTCGAGTGGAACCCGAAAGGGAAGCGGCGAGTTGGTCGTCCAAGGGTGACCTGGAGGAGATCATGTGAAGAGGAGATGAAAGCATGTGGGCAGACCTGGAGCCAGGTGAAAACTCTAGCAGAGAATCGAACGCAATGGAGACGCATGGCTGAAGCCCTATGTTCCTCTAGGAACTAAAGGAAATAATAATATAATAATAATAATAATACAAGAAGACATGAATAATTACACTACAAGTCAGATTGTATACAGGTCAAGGTCACAAATAGTGTCAAGGGAGACGCAAAAGGTGTGCGTAAGAAAGGTAAAAGGAGAAAAAACAAGGCAAAGAAGGGGTTGAAAATATTAGGAAGTAAATTAGGCCTTGGTTCTAAATTGAATTACCAAGGCAGGTTTAAGGTAATAACAAATAATTTTTGGACACATAAGACAGGTTTAAGTCTTTTTATGGCTAAGGCTTCAATGAATTTAAGTATGTGGCCCAACCTCGTTTTATATATCGGCTTAAAGGCACTGTTGAAATCAACCTTATGACCCGTCTCTACAATATGCTTGGCTATAGATGATGTTGGACATCTATTTCCGGGTTCAATTATGTCTGGTGATTTCATTTGTTGTTAGAGCGACTTTGGAATGTGTTCTGTAGCCCTAACTTTCAGAGACCGATGGTTCCTCCTTATGTTCGTGTCTCCACACACATGTAAATTGATAAACACAGTGGGATGTGACAATATCGTTCGGATAATGTGAGGGTTTACAGGACAGCATAGTTCTCGTTTTCTCTATGAAGATAAGTTTAGCTGCATAATAGATGCTATTAATTGCGGCCTTGAGTCTTTGTCTAGTGACTAGACTTTGTTGATCACCTCTGAACAGCAAGGATATGTAAACATCCTTTTTGGGAACTGATTGGGTTGGTAAAGCTCTATGTTTGACACTTCCGTAACGTCTAATAAATCTCAGTGGGTAATTGTTATCTAACAATATTTCAGTGAGGTGTTGTCTTACTTCTTCATTTGTATCGGCAGTACATATACGGTGAATGCGCTTGAACAAACATTTAACCAGCGCCTTCTTATACTGTAGTGGACAGAAACTATGATAATTTAGGTATTGTCCCGTCCATGTGGACTTTCTGTAGACAGATCGTTTTACTGTCCCATTTTCTCGGCGGGTTATTAGTACAATCTGACCTGTATTGTAATTATTCATGTCTTCTTCTATTGTATGAAAACTGTGTATGACAAGTACGTGTGTGATCAGAATGTCCGAAATGTGTTGCGCCAATACATTACACGTTTCAGATAAACTACGTCTTCTTATTGTGTTGTCGAAATTCATAAAGGGAACTAATTGCTTTAAATACAAGAATTGATTCGTTTGTCAGCTTACCACTGAGAAGTGCGACTTTGAACGTTAGTTGGACACTCTTCTGGTGCCCGTGTCACCTCAATCTCGCTGGTGAACACCAGTGCATCATGACATAAATGATTCTGACCAACTAATTACTCATATCAATCAAAGGTGAGTATATCTCTTTATGAATTATGCATAAAACAAGCAACCCACATTCGATTATTCTTTACTAATGCTTGTACTTCATTTTGTTAAAGTGATTTCCCTTTTAGGCCTTTTGTTCACAATCAGTTACAATCGATTCAACACCAAAACATTTATTTATGCATCCAACAAAAATGGAAGAAGAACTACTCAAGGTTATCGAATTAAAACAATCTCAAATGACCAATGAAAGTGATGAAGATTGTTTGAACTGATCAGTTGACGAATTAATAATCAATAATAATAATTACGAGGCAGAAATAAAAACGAACAGATAGAAAAGGATAGATTTAGGATGTTATCAGTGCTCACTTGTTTGTTTTATTATTCTTTTTTGATAAATATGAACACAGATAATTAATTAGAGAATAAAGAGTGGCAAAATGTTGATATTTTTTGATTTCGTATCACCTAGTATATTCAGTTCTATATAGAACAGATGCACTGCTATTTTGAAACATAGGTAGGGCCTCATGATATGGGTTGTAACGCGGAAATGAACATTCCCCATTACTAGTGACTGACTGAAATTCAGCATAGGTTGAGGAAGATTTTGAACTGTGTCACTACCAATAGTCTCAGGCTGTTGACTTCTAACAACCCGAAGACTCCAACCAAGAGTTGTGCATCTTCCTGTGTGGCTAAAACCAACAGTTGAAAACTTCATGGATTGACGCCATGTTTTGGTTTAGCTATCCACTAACTTTTTTCTAAACTAATCATACGTCAGACAACATAACTCGACTGAGAAGATGGTGCCTCAGCGTGCACGACACGTGTGTCAGCCATCTCAGTCGATGTAACTTCACCACCAAATCGACTGACACTCCAAACCTAACTTCAGTACTACTCACCATATTAGACCACTTAACACGGGGGATAGAGCACAAATATTTGTGGTCAGATGCAGCTACCCTTTTCATATCTTTCAATTACACTGGCGTAAGGGAGGACAGAGTAAACTGCTGCGCAGTACACACATCTATTGATAGATAGCCAGATATCACGGCAGCCGTCCAGGCTACAATTGACGTATGTTTGTCAAATGTTATAAGAACAACCTTTTGCATTCGTGCAGGGATTTCATCATCAATCAGTCGATCAGGGCTGATGGAACTTCCCAAATAACAAGTGAAGCGGTGATCAACACACTCTTCTACTTCACTCTCTCTGTCTGTCTTTACTCTCGGGATTGGTGCAATTCAGAAACTATGGGAACAAACGAAACAAGAACCAATCGCTCAACAAATATGCAGGAGAAAGTAGAGATGGATTGGACACTCGCTGAGGAGGCCGCTGGGTGACATCGCGCGTCAGGCCAATGGTCGAGTGGAACCCGAAAGGGAAGCGGCGTGTGGGACGTCCAAGGGTAACATGGAGGAGATCGTGTGAAGAGGAGTTAAAACAGTATGGACTAACATGGATGCAAGTGAAAAGTACAGCAATTGGAGACTTACAGTTGAAGCCCTATGTCCCACTAGGAACCCAAGGGAACAATAATATGATAATAATATAATTGGTGCAATTCAGTCCTGTAGCATTATTTCACATTCGATAGGAGCGAATTGCATACTGAATATATAAAGATTTCCACTAACGGTGTTCAGAAGACTCTGGATTTTATCAGCATCTTAATCAAGGAGGATAATATCAACGCATAATCAGAGTCAACTAGACTGTTCCTTGGGGAAAAAATCAATCCTTAAGTCGCTAAAGTCAGTTGGAGTTAATTCCACTAGTACATGTATGATGAAATTACACAAAACTCGAAGCAGCGGGCGGTGACTGGTATCACTCTAGATGAGAGAACTCTCTAGAGATACTCACCTGGCTATTTGTGTTCGAGTAGAATGATTCGGTTAGTGAGGTATACTTTCTGGGCACTCCCATTCACGGCTAAACACTGCCACAACACCTCTTCATCGATGGAGTCGAATTCTGTCTATAGGTCACAAAAATAGACCAAGTGTTGAACATCAATAAGTAACCTTTCTGACTGGAGCACTGAATGATTTGGGTTCATATCTCAAAGGGATACAATTTTTGTTCAACACTGTAAAGAAAACTTATTAATGAGTACTGACAAGCGTGAAACCTAGGTTAGACAAGGCTTTCTGTAATGAACACAACCCAAGGATATTGTTCTAAACGCAGAAAACCTATCGATGAGTTCTATTGCATAATTTGCCGAATTCCCGCGAGTTACATACAATCAAAAATTATATATTTCAACAATGTGGAAACACGACTGAGCATGATAGAATCTAATAGTACTATTGAACAGTAATAACCTATTTTAAAAGTACAAAATGACGTGAGCAATGCCCTCCGGCAGCTATAAAGTCCACAGGTTTTTCAGGCACAAAACACTTAGTGTACAGCCATATTAATGACCAGACTCAGTTGTGAAAATACCTGAGAACCGATAAGAACATTCCTAACAGTGTGGAATCAAAACTCCGTTTGCAGGGGTCACATAACCCACAGACACTTGGAGATGAAGCAGTCATTCCACAGCGTGACGTTGACTTCACTCAAGATAAATTGCTATCCTAAATCAACAGAATGACATAACAGCAGAGTAGAGCGTTAGAAGAAGAGATCAATTAAAAAAAGACAAGTGTTGATCTGCAAGGATTTGACTGGTTTCAGAATTTCATCGTGAACTGACATCGGTTAGAGGAACATTGGAAAACCAGGTGGGACTACTGGACAGCTATTTTGTCCTAGTTCGGGACTCATTAAAGTGGGCACCTACAGGGTTTCTAACCTAGGATATTCCGATTAGAAGGCGAGCGAGCTCGTAGACCATTAAGCCACTGGTACCCAATCCAGTGGCCAGCCCATGAATTCCAACCTCTCCGAATTCATGATATAGCGCGACCATTAATCAATGTTCTCACACATGAATTTTTCCAATGGTTCTCTAACCGATGTCAGCTAGTGATGAAATCGAATAAGTGATAATTCCAAAGATATGGGAATGTCGGGAACATGGTACAAAGGTCAGGGAAAAAGGTTAGTAATTAAAAAATCAGTTGAATTATTCAAGTATGAATCAATTTGGAGGGATTTTAGGAACAATTATACTGCTACGTTAGCATTGGATACAATAACACCATGATGATGAATCACCTAGTGATCAAACTTATTATTATTGTTTCCTTTAATTCCTAGAGGAACATAGTGCTACAGCCGCGTGTCTCCAGTGCGTTCGATTCTCTGCTAGAGTTTTCACCTGACTTCAAGTCTGCCCACACGCTTTCATCTCCTCTTCACATGACCTCCTCCAAGTCACCCACCCTTGCACTGACGACCAAGTCGCCACTTCCCTTTCAGGTTCCACTCGAGCGATGGCTTGTCTAGTGATGTCACTCACTTGATGGTTTCCTCAGAGTATGGCCACCAATCCACCTCCATTTCTTCCTGCCTATTTGTTTCACAATCGGTCCCTAGTTGGTTCGCTCATTGTCAGAGATCTCTGTTGCTGATCTTTCCTGGCCAGCCATCTGATCTTGAGTGGTATTGAGCGAAGACAACTGTTAATGAAGGTTTGTAGTTTGTTTGAGATTCTCTTTATGACGCGCAGTACAAGTCTCTGATCCGTATAGTAGCACTGACTTCACATTGGAGTTGAAAATCCGGATTTTATTTTTGATGGTGAGTGTTGTTGACCTCCACACAGACTTGAGAGTAGTGAAAGCTTGTCTTGCTTTGATATCCTCGTCACTTCCGCCTGCAGTTGTAACGATGCTTCCGGGTAGGTAAAGGAGGTTGTTTCTTTCAGGTTCCTCCCATTTATGCTGATTGTTGTCAGTTGTTGTTGTTGTTGGTGGTGGTGGTGTTGCCTAGG
This sequence comes from Trichobilharzia szidati, assembly GCA_944472155.2. Classification (NCBI taxonomy): domain Eukaryota; kingdom Metazoa; phylum Platyhelminthes; class Trematoda; order Strigeidida; family Schistosomatidae; genus Trichobilharzia; species Trichobilharzia szidati. The sequence goes on along the minus strand of OX235277.1, from coordinate 53,691,803 downwards.
AATCTTCATCACCTTTGTCTTCTCTATGTCCACCTGAAGTCCTATCTTTGATGCTTCTTTTGCCAACTTGTTGCTTTTCGCTTGCATATCTTCCAGTTCGTGGGAAATCAAACATATATCGTCGGCGAAGTCCAGATCCTCCAAGTTACTTATTGTGTGAGTTCATTTTATGCGTGTTTCCTCATTGCCCGCTGTTTGTCGCATTATCCAGTCTACTGCAATCAGGAAAATCATTGGCGATGGTAGGCAGCCTTGTCCTACTCCTGTCCTCACTTCGAAAGATTCCGTAAGTTTCCCGTTGTGGATAACTTGGCATACAGCATTGTCGTACAGCTGTAATCAAACTTGACCAATAGGATTTAGACAGAACTAACACCACCATGAACTAGTCTAACATATTGCACATATATACATATATATTAATGACAAGTCCGTGTATGATCAGATTGTTTGAAGTGCGTTGCGCAATTGCATTACACGATTCAAACACATTACGTCTTCTTATTGCTTTGTCTAGATGTTTATATAATCTACAGAATTTACAACGGAGTTTAATGCATGATTTCTTCTTGTCGTCCAGGATCTTCAAAGAAAGGATTATTTGCTGGTAGGTAGTGTGACACAGTTCTATCTGACCTGGAGCACAAAACAATCCATTATGTTATCTCTTCTCTGTCTTCTTCGTGAAATACACTACATTTTGTTGAATACTAATTATAAAAAGTTCAGGAGTACATTTTGGTGAACCAAAGACACCACTCAGGAACGGTTATCTCATGTATTAAGTGGGATAAGCTGCTATCGAGGATAATGCTTTTTCTCATGTTTAGTAGAACACATGAGAATGAGCAAGTTGTAGATGTCTTGAATACTCTCCAGAGTAAACAATACTATTAGAGGTCATACTTTACTGGATTTAAACAAATTGTTTAAGACAAATTATATGTAACATATTGATGGAGGTTTTCGGTAGCCCAAGATTTAAGCAGGCCGCCTTTTTGTATTTGTTCGTTTCAGTTGTTATCGTTGTATATATTTCTACGTTTCAATAGAATTTCTCTCGCATCAACTGATCAGTTAACAGGCTGATAAATAAACAACACTTGTTTGTTTTATTCAGGAAAATTTATTAATTTAATGAAGTTGAAATAACCTTAGCAAGAAACACGGGAATCAGCTAATTGTTGGTTGAATTCAATAGTCTACTTTAGGGCAGGGTGAGTGTTCACTCATTGAAGTTATTTTGAATCACCATCAACGGCAGAGACTTGAAAGAGATTACTTCCTTCACTTATCGGGGAAGCACGGTTTTAACCACAGCCAGTCTGCACGGATGAAGGTGTCAAAGCCAGCCAGCCAGAATCAGAAAAGCAAGATACACTTTCACCAACCCGAAACTAGTTTCAAAATGTTCTGCACTCACTCACTCAGCCAGGCAGCATAAAGAACAAGATTCGGATTTTCAGCACAAATGTGAAGTCAGTCAGTCCGTCTAGACGGGTCAGAAACTTGCACTGCGCGTCAGTCACGAAAAGGATTTCCAACAGGTTGCTGCTGCTGATTTTTATTGACAGCTACCTTCAATGGCTCCATACTAAAGATCAAATGGCCGACCGGTCAGAGAGAATTAGCAATAAGAAACTCTGGCTGGGAACAAGCCAACCAAGAATCGATCACTGAACAAATATGTAGTAGAAAATGTAGATGGATCGGGCACACTTTGTGGAGGCCACACTATCACTCGAGTAGAATCCGGATGGGAATTGATGAGTACGTCGTCAATTCGAGGGTGACATGGAGAAGATCTTGAGACTAGGAGATAAGAGATTACGGGCAGGTGTGGACCCAGCTGGAGAGGGAAGCAGAAAATAGAACAAGGTGGAGATATGTTGTTGGATCCCTACGTCTCACTCGGAACCCAAGGGAATGAAAATAAATTATAATTGATTGATTACACTCTTGAATTAAATTTCCTGTATCTTCTGACATATGGGCTCCTATTTAGGATATACTGCATATGGTATCTTAACATGCTTCAAAGTAACTTCAGCAAGAAATAAATGGTACACTGTAAGATAGTAGATGGACCAGTAGGTTCATGGGGAATGCTTTTGCGTTTGAAACAATGGGCGTCAGATTCCAGTCTCACTGAGAACACTATCACGTACTGGGATGAATGTAGGTTCGGGTGAGAAGTAGTCCTGAATGGGATGAAACGCACGTTATGGATTCCTTGTGCTAGCCTCCACAAATCAAATGACAATGAGAGTTTCGTCCAGTTGTTTATATGGATAGATTGGCGTACATGACTGTTCATTTATTAAGCCCTTTGTTGTATATTCTCATCTAAATGAATTAATGACCTTTGAATTAACTGATCATTCAGCAATTTGAGATTATCTTATGAAAAGTTGTAAGCAACTTAGTCTTGTAATTTGCTTAGTTAGTACACTGCTAGATTTGAAATTTCTGTTGTGACTTCCGTTCACTTTAAATCAGTACACAAATAAGTCTGTTAAATCGAGTCTATCTGGGGTAGATTCAACAACATCAGTTGATTAGATAGATTTTGTGGTGTTATATCCCTGATGACGTAATAATCCTACTGATTTATGGTTTCGCCATCGCTAGACACAGCATCCTTCTGATCCCCAGATCCCATAAAAATAATGATAGAAGACGGACTGTTCTGTATCACTGAGGATGATTCACTTTTATAAATCAAAAGTACCTTAAATAGAAATACTATACTATACCTCAGAAAGTTAAGCTAACCAGTAACCAATAATATTAGCTGCATTTCGGATTTTCGATATTGTCCAATCAGATTGTAGTGAATGTCATGCCTCAGTCCATTGTGGTTTATTTCCGGTCTAAACATGTTTTCAACTGGTATGGACCTGTTTGAACTGGCTTTAGACTATTCCTCTCGTCACCCCTCGTAATATGGTAATAGACCTCTCTTGGATCCGTTTGAAAAGACTCTGATCACTGTTTGTGTAGAGGTGATCTTCAAATGGGTGTATGTTATGTTTCTGGCTATGGAATATTGGAACTAGTCATTAAAACATTTAGTGTGATGTTTGACTTCTCTGATGATTCACTAATAGCCTTCGCCTATCTTTCTCCCGACAATAAGTTTGTAGAGAACACTTCCTTTCCGTCCTACTATACATCCAAGTGTTCATCTTGGTTGTTTTTCTTTTTCCTGAGCTGCATAGTTAAATAAAGAAGCTTTCATTTTCTATATTTGGTTTGTAAGGATTAGATTTGCTTATACGAATTTGACCACGGATTGATATCATTTAGAGCACCGTTGAAAACCAGTAATGGAGAACTGGACAGCTGTTTCATCCTAGCTTGGGAATCATCAGCAGTACGAACCCAGGACCTTCCCGTTAGAATTCATGGGCCATTGAATCGGGTCCCAGTAGCTTAATGGTATACGAGCTTGCTTTGTAGCCGGAAGGTCCTGGGTTCAAACCCTGGTGGTGGGTGCGTACTTCCGATGATTCCTAAACTAGGATGAAACAGCTGCCCAGTACTCCAGTGCTGGTTTTCAGGCTTTCATTTGTTTTTGGATAACATTCAGAAATCGTAGTGATAGATTATTAAAACCTATTAGGACAGATGTTTTCTACAAACCAATAGAATCACTTCTACTGATAATTCGTGACCATTAAGTTATAGTCGGTTGGGTGTGAGGACAATTACTCACCAGCGATGACATTGGTTGGTTCCAGTAGCTCTTTATCGTGAATTGGCACAAATAGGAATTCATGGGATAGGGTTCCGGGGGCTCAATGGTCTACGAGATCGCTAACCTTGTAACCAGAAGGTCCTGGTTTCAAACCCTGGAGGTGAATGCGTACTGATGAGGAGCCCAAAACTGGGTTGACGAAATAGCTAGCTGTCCAGTACTCCCATCTGGTTTTTCAATGGTTTTCTAACCGATATCAGCTCATAATGAAATCCTGTAACCAATCAAATCCAATCCTTGCAAACCAAAACTAGAATCACTTGAACTGACATTATGTAGACTGAAAGACTTGGAAGTAAAGGAAGACAAAATCTAAATCATCTATAAGATAAGGTTTCATCAACTGTTGCTTTTTCAATCCTTTGCGTTCCAAATAGAACATAAGAGTTCGAGTTTCAAGTTTCGCTAGTGTTGGTATTGTTTTCAATGGGTAAAATTGCAGCTCAGAGAACACAACTACATCAAAATCACCTACCTGAGCTACAAATCTTCACCATCATATCTGAATTTTCACACAAGTAAAAGTGCTGACCTCCTTGAAATTTCTGCCTATTTTTACAGATAATCTTAACTATCTTCTACATTATTATTCTTAAATTATTGTTAAACTAGGTCGCTGAGGTATGGACCGATATGCAGTTGGAATTCAATGTAACAGACTTTAGACCAATTACGCCAGATCAGCAGATGTTATCATGTATTTCCAACTGGTGTAAAAAACAACTTGACAGTTTACAAAGTAGACAACAGAAAATATTAAAATCTTCAAAAGATGCTGAATTAAGCGATGAACAAAATTATTATTCATCAGTAAGTTTATCTACTTTAATAAAATAAAGTAGTATATTTAAATAAACCAGAAGAAAATTATCCGAATTTTGGGTTTAAATGGAATTTCGATTAATTTTTATGTAGTTCTGTTCATGGACCACTTTCGGTCAAGGAATCTTTAGAAACCATGGAGCACTGGACAGCTGCTCATGTCCTAGTTTGGAATGATATCTCCATTGAAATTAATCTATATTTCCAGGAAATCCATTGTCTCTGAATATCAATGATACCTGGTGGCATCATGCGTAAAGGTAGCATAAAATATTGTGGCGGCAGCTGTCTGCAAGCCAAAATTGTAGGCAACAGTTTACGTCAGTGTTTATGTCCCAAATCGAGGTAATCAGAAAAAACAATTACAAAGCTTGACCTTGAGGAACTCACCAGCCAATCCCAGCAGACTTAGTGTATGCAAATACGATTCGCAGATATATGGCTTAACTTTCTAAGAAACGGTCACAAGTAGTACTGATTACCCTTTAGCACGAAAACAACCAATCAGAATACGTTGCTTCCCCGCTAACAATTACGCCAATAAAAAATTACATAAAATTCTATAAAAATCTGTTGATTTTTCTCAACAAACAATGTGCTGCCTGGCCCTTGTCTTCTGTCGTTACAAATAACCAATAGCCATGTAGAAGTTCACGTTTTACACTCACATATTGAGTTTCGGAGGAATGTTTATTCATTTCATTATGGATTTCGTCAATAAACAATGTCATTTAAGGAGTCTTAAAAACTCATAGACCACTGGACCACATCTGTTTCATCCTAGTTTAGAGTGGAAGCTTCATTGAATTCAGTGAAAATTCCTAGGAATCCTAGAAATCTGAATTTCTGTTTCCAGTTAAGGATGAATGTAACAACAGAAGACTAGGACCAGGCAACAGATCGTTTATTGAGAAAATCATCACATATTTATTGATTTTTATGTACATTATTATTAGCGTTATTGTTAACAGAGAAACACAGTCTTCTGATTGGTTGTTTTCTTGCAGAAGGTCATTCTGTACTGCTTGTGACCGTTGCTCACACAGTTATCCATCTGTCTGCGAATCGTATTTGCATACGCTAAGTCTGCTGTGATTGGTTGTTGAGTTCCTCAAGGTTAGGCTCTGTTCTTGATTTTTTCTCATGACCCCAATTTGGACGTAAATATTGACGTAAATTGTTGTTTACAATTTTGGGTTGTAGACCGCTTTCGTTACATAAATATCTTAGAATTCTAATAAGAATTGAGGCAGATACTTATCGGTGGTATTGGATAGCAGTATAGCCATATTGTGAACTGAAAGAAGATACAATTCATTAGTTAGTGAATTCCAGTTCAATGACTGAATGGTTAAAGAGGTGGATTTGTAACTTTAAGATCTTGGGTTCGACCCCCTGTTGGTGTCAAGTGCCCTCAATGCTGAAAAGTCTTAAACAAGGATGAAGTGAGTATGCAGTACTTCGTGCATTTTAGTGAATATTTAACTGGTTTTGATTCTAATGTCAGCTTGACTAACTGAGCAGTCTTGTCAACCTCCATACAATAAGAGTGTGTTTTACAATCCCTGATATATATAAGAAAAGCTGTTCTGAGTTACCGAGTTCTAACTGATTAAATGAAGAGTGAATTAGGGAATTATTTATGCTGTTATCGTATATACTTTAATTTTACCGTCTGTCGGTCTTATTTTATTTGTCTCGGAGGTTTCCGTATAGCGAGTTTCAAGACAGTGTCAAATATGAGATTGAACTATGATCAATAATTTTCCAACTGAATTCAGACTGTGACAGAATCTGATGATATCAGATGGTTTGAGGTAGTCGGAAGGAAGCCTCGCCTTACCTAGGTTTCGTGCTAGTTGGCACTCACCAGTCAGTCGGCAAGACGTATCTGCAACCTTGAAGGAACTCATGTCCCTTCTGAGATTTCAACCTGCGTTACTAGTTACTAGTGTCTAATCAAATTATCCATTGCAGTCCTACAGGAGATCAATCGCAAGCCCGAATAGCTGGCTCAGTGGTAACATCTCTGACTGACTGCAGCACTGGGTGACGCAATTTCGGATCTCAGAAGGGACATGAGTTCCTTCAGTGTTGCAGATACGCCTTGCTGACGAGTGCCGACTAGCACGAAACCTAGGTCAGAGGCTTCCTGTGGCCGATTGCCTCCAACCACTTAATATCATCAAATCAATCTGCACCATGATGGCGAGCCACCTAGGATGGTGGCCACATTGCAAACCTGACTGACTGATAGAATTCAGTCTGCACCAAAGAGAGGACTAGACATATCACACTAGTTACTAGTGTCCAATCAAAGTATGCCAGAATCTGTCTTGAAAGCAACTAGACTTTCTCAAAGCTAACAGTTTTTCCCCTTGATAATGACTAGTTTTCATATGAACTCCTTGAAGTTCTAAAGAGGAGTTTTACGGCCGACTGGATTCAGAAAAATTAGAGCATGGGGCACTGGATGATGGTGGGACTATACCGGTAATTGTCAAAGACTTTCAGATGTCAACACACCAGCTGAATGTTAATTCATTCATTTCGAAGTTTCATAGTATTATGTTTTATCTTTTACAGGATCATACTTTCTTACTAGTGACGACTTTAGAACTCGAAATAACAAATTGTTCAGCTTCCATCCAATTTGCTCATTTTAAGTGAAATCCCATTAGGTGCGTCGGTGGCACAGCGGTAGAATGCTCGTCTACCAGGCAGGTGGTACGGGGTTTGATCCCCGTCCGACACACTCCTTTACCTCCCTTAGCCTGACGAGGAGGGGAGTGTGAGCATGAGGATAGTAACCCCATCCCATTAAAATAGACGCTGCTACCGAAACCTCAAGCCTCTAGTTTGAAGCCCTATGTTCCACTGAGAATGCAAAGGAATGAAAAAACTATTGTAACCGTGAAATTATTCATTCAAAACACAATAACGCACATATACACGCATACAATGATAGATCACTTGGCAGTAAACAGTTTCAAGGACTTAGTCCTTATCGTTGACTGTTAGAAATCAATGTTGAGCTTCCTGCCGATTGACTCGAGCTGCCTTATATCACTTAAATTACTCTGTGATGACGATCCACCTACCCTGATGACCAAATGTTAAACTCAATTGACAAAATTGAGTTAGCGACATTACTAAGGACTAATAACATGACACAGCTTAATTCCTAGTCATAATACTATAAAGTATAATAACAACAGTGGTTGGTCTCAGGTTGACATGTCAGCTTCTTGTGCAGATGCTTGGAGGATATCTTAGAGTGTAATTAGAAGTTAACTGGTAGATGGTGACTAGCAGTGGAATCCACCAGGATGCGCATTTCGTCCTACTTGGAACTGGTCATCTGGATTTACCTGCATTCCACAGTGAGTGCTCGGTCCGAACAATCGACGGGAAAATCTAAAATTGAATTAAATAATTAATATGACCCTTTGTATAAGGGGTGGCTCTTGTGTCCCAAGTGGTCTAGTGGATAACGCTTTGGCGTCTGAAACTATGGGCACTGGGCTCGGGCCTCGCTGGGAACATCATCACTCACTGGGAAATGCAGGTACATCCAGCTGGAGGACGAGTCACGAATAGGACGAAATGCGCATCCTGGATTCCACTGCTAGTCACCATCCACCAATTAACTTATAATAACAAGAGCTTTATTCCTAATAAAAATGTTTATACGCAGTACAGATTTCTCAGCGTGTTTTATTACAAAGTGTTGAATCTTTATACAAGATTTTTAAGTAATACAACAAACGAGAATACACACTTTGAAACACTATTGTTTCACGCAAAACATGCTACAATGCTCAATTGTAGTTGTTCTGTATTTCCTTCTAAAAATGCGTAGCAGTTGGTTGAAACTTATTTGAAAAAACCGCGTGAGTCTAGACACTGCGATTCATGGACGTATTTGGATGACTAACACATTATGAAATGAAGTAAAAATGGTGCATTTTCATAAAAAGATTACTTTATTTTTATTTTTATTTTTTTTATATTTTGATTTACAGCTTGATTCCACACCGTATTTTCAGTACAAGTGTGGAATTTTCAGCATGGATATCGGTAGCCCAAATTCAGGCCGACCATAGATATCGGGTGTGCGCCGGCAGGGGATTGAACCCCGGACCATGGGCATGGTCGGCGAGAGTCCTAACCACTGTGCCACCGACCTACCTGACCTATTAATAATTTAAGCAGGTTGCCATGACAGACAAGTAAGAGTATCATTTACAGGAAGTCAGTTATAAGCTCGAATAGCTCAGAGGTAACGTCTTTTTACTGTAGCACTGGATGACGCAGGTTATAACCTTCTGGGGAGTGGGGGATATTAGTTCCTTCTACGACACATATATTTTGTTAACGTGTGTCAACCTGCAAGGAAAGCTGGTCCGAGGTTTCCTTCCGATTGCTTTCAACCACCTAACACACAGACACACTCACAGTCATATACACAAGTGGTTTCAAAACATATGTGGCGTTTAGACGATCTAATGTTATTTACAAGGTGAGGGCTAACCGTAGAATCCAAGATATGGGTTTCGTCCAGTTTGCTACTCGTCACCTGAATGTACCTACCTCCTGGATTTCATCATTCAACACCATAATATGAGCTTCAGTAATCTCAACCGAGGATTAAAACAAACGCTGAATGACACCTAGTGATACTTTTGTTTGTTTTCACAAAGTAATATCGGCTATTTCAATGATAACTTATCTTTACCCTTCTCACTTCTTAAATGGTGCATTTATTTTTTTAATTAACGTGTACTAACCAACTTTATTTTGCTTTCGAACATCTGAGTTCTTGCTTTCTCTATCGCTCTCTCTTTCTGCTCCTGTTTTCTCATTCAAGATCAGAAAAATTATCCGAAATCATGAATACGCCTTGAACAGTTATAATGATTATCTGGCAAGAACATCAAACTACGAATATTTAAAACAAGCTCGTCAGAAACAGTTATCAGCAATTGATGCATCACGTATTGGTAGACAGTTGAATAAGGCGAAACAAAATTTAGACGGCGAGAGTTCATTGAAATCATCATTAGAATCTAATGAAGATGTACGAAAAAATGGTCCTATTGAAAGAGAAGTCAAACATCATCCTCACCATCACCACCACCATCAACATCATAACCATCGTACCGAAGTTGTTATACCAAGTAATATTTCAATTCATGGGACAGAATCTACAGCTTATCATAAAACAGATATTGACAAGCTGAATGTAACGGTGGGTATTTGTAAATTTGCGTATAAAGCTTCTGAGTTTTTCTTCTATTCCTTTACGTTCCCAGTGGAACATAGGGCTTCAAACTAGAGGCTTGAAGTTTCTGTAGCAGTGGTGGTTATTTTTACAGGATAGGGTTGCTAGCCTCATGCCCAACTTTCTCTCTTTACCAGTCTTGTGACTGGCTTCGCGAGGTAAAGGAGTGTGTCGGCCGGGGATCGACCCCCGGACCATGTGCATGGTCGGCGAGCGTCATAACCTCTGTGCCACCGACGCACAGATAATGCTTCTGAGTAGTGTTTATTTATTCAAGTCTCCATGATGAAAGCAGGTGGAGAGAAATGCCTGAAAACGATGCAGAAGAAAGGTGACAGCCATTGAATTACTGCTTGCCACAACACTATGTGTTTAAGATTCACAACCCGTTGGATAATTCCAAGCAGGTGAAGGATAAGCTACTGAGTCCGACTATTTCAGTGCGCATTTACAAATTTAATTGTTTGTTCTCCCTGTTCATTAATGTCTCTTTATTAGAGACCATCCACTTCATCTGTGAATCTCTTATAGAAAATGATATGGACGTAGGTGTATCACCTTAAACACTACAGGAACTACTACTCCGTTGCACAATGAATGTGCAGTTTCAGTTTAACAACAAATTTTACCGTCAAGTGAAGGGCGTAGCAATAGAGTGCCCTCTGGGTCCTCTCTCAGACGATATGTTTATGGCGAAATTAGAAAATCGTCCACTCAAGAACGTAATCAACGAACTCTCGTTCTACTGTAGATATATGGACGATACTTTTATCTTGCATAATAATAAAATCGATGCCGAGGTTCAGTATGCCTCACCCACGAATTGAGTTCACATATGAAAAGCAGAAAGACAACACCTCATCATGTTGTGATGTTCTGCTTTCAAGATGGCAGCATTAAGAGAGGTATTTTTCCGGAAGAAGTCATGGGTTGGACACTACACCCATTCCGAGTCGTTCTTCCCTCTTGCATACAAACGAAATCTTACCAGTACCTTGATGTAAAATCTGCACAACCGTCACTCTAGACGATGAAATAAGGAAAATAGAAAACTTTTATACGAGAACGGATACCCTGAAAAATTTTTTAAAGTCTCAGTGAGGAGAAGAGATAGAAATAAGAGTCTGCAAACTGTGCAGAAGAAACGTATATACATAACTTTATCATTTAGACGAGACGCAGCAACTGAATTGCTGTCATTGAAACTTCAAAAAATAATAACTAAAACATTCTTTACCGGAACACTGTGTTTAAAATTCTCCACTCGTTTGATAATTCCAAGCAAGTGAAGGATAAGCTACTGAGTCTGGCCATTTCAGCGTGCATTTATAAGTCTAAGTGTTCTTGTCGAGACAGTTACATAGGTAGAACAACTCGGCAAGCCCACCGTCGCCTTCTGGAGCATTGTTCAACGTGGTTAGGTAGAGGAGTTGTAAAGTCAGTCAGGAGTTACATATTAGCCCCCCTCAGTGGATGTCAAGCATAAAATTGGTTAAAAATACCGCTTTTACAATTCCATACAAGGTTGCACCTCAGTTCTCTAGTTCTGGGCGCTTTTGACCACTAAGCATAGCTGAAACAGTTGCCATAAAAATGATTTCAACCCAACCTATGTGTTCAGAAAAAAGTTGGCTCAATCTCTCTCACTCTCATGGCCTTTTGGCCCAACCTGGGATAGTTATCCCTCCCATTTAAACTGTTAGTTCTATCGTTATTATCAATATCATGCTGTGTTATAATTGTGTACTTTAATCTTAGTTGTATAATATATCATGAAACCAAACACTCTGTTATCTAATCACTATGAGACAGTAGTTGTATTTCCCTCTACTCCTACAAGTATACACATTCTACTGGTACATTCACGATGGCTAGATTATATGAACACCTGAATAATTTATCCTTACTGTCTGTCTGTTTTTGATATAGAACTTTACACATATGTGCGGCAGTTCAAGTCGCCACACTCCACGTAGCACACAAAACAAGAGAAGAAAGTAGGAGAAATGCATATTAGAGAGAGACAGTAAACAGAGGTGTGAGACAAAGGTATAGTAATAACGAAGAACAAAACAGTTTGATTGGAAATCATAAGTCACAAGGAGTGGATGCATCTGCGCCAGCCACTGAGAACGATTTTGAGCCACGTCACCAATTATTTCCAACCATTGGTTTTTACCGTCCCGAGGACCCCAACCAGGAAGTCTACACATTCCTACGTGGCCTAGACTAATTGTTGCAGATTTCATTGACTGGTACCATGTTTTGGTTTGATCCCCACTAGCTATCTCTTTTCCAGCCTGACCCTATATCAGCTAACATTGCCCGTCGGTCGAGGAAGGCGATGACTAGGCATACGTAACACTTGTTCTAACCATCTCAGTCGATGTAATTTCACAGTCTCGCCGACTGATTTCCCCTCCTTACCTAGATACTCGACGCCTAACTAACTCAGTATTGCTCACCCTATTATATTGTGGTGAGAGCTGTCTACTAGCCAAGTGGTGGACAGTAATTGAGGTCAATGTTTATGTATCAAATATTAGTCATGTTGTGGTGAGAGATGTCTGCTGGCCAAATTGGTTGACAGTAATTGAGGTCAAAGGTCAAGGTGGACAGGCGGATACAGTTAACATATAGATGAACTGACATAGCCACAAGCGATGCAAGGTTAACCTTGTGTGATAAACAACCAATCAACAGACTGTATTTTCTACTAACATTGACCTACAATAATGTACATAAAAATCTATAAATACGTGTTGATTTTTCGTAATAAACGACCTGTTGCCTGGCCCTTGTCTTCTGTTGTTACATTTGGTGTCGCTGCCTACCGACAAATGGAAAGCCTATGCCCTGCAGCTTTTGATGGAGACATATGGATCTTCGCGCAGGACTTCGAGGCTTCTTCGCAGTTGAGTAGCGTTCAAGATCTGTCAGCGATGAGGCTGCTACTTGGGACGCTGCTGGGAGGTCGGGAGAAAGCAGCATATGGAAGTGTGAGGCGAAATACCTACGAATTTGCGACAGGGTCAGGCAAACAGTTTCCAAAGTGGGAAGGACCATATATGGTCACGTTGAGATGGGGTTACGCAGACACAATCGCAATGGTAAACACCGTTAAACAAGTGGACATCCGCAAGCGCCGAGATTCCAGACAGCAAGACAACAGAGCAAAGCCCCAAGAACCGAGAAGACCGAGCCGACTTCAGTCCAAACTATTTGACGGGGGGACGAGTGTGGTGAGAGCTGTCTACTAGCCAAGTGGTGGACAGTAATTGAGGTCAATGTTTATGTATCAAATATTAGTCATGTTGTGGTGAGAGATGTCTGCTGGCCAAATTGGTTGACAGTAATTGAGGTCAAAGGTCAAGGTGGACAGGCGGATACAGTTAACATATAGATGAACTGACATAGCCACAAGCGATGCAAGGTTAACCTTGTGTGATAAACAACCAATCAACAGACTGTATTTTCTACTAACATTGACCTACAATAATGTACATAAAAATCTATAAATACGTGTTGATTTTTCGTAATAAACGATCTGTTGCCTGGCCCTTGTCTTCTGTTGTTACAATATCACTTCACACGGGAGATAGTGGCATACTAGTTAGTGGATAATCACCAACCTTATCGTAATAGTGAGGTATTTATCCTTACTATTACGATAAGGCTGGTGATTACCCACTAACTAGTATGCCTCGGGTGAGGATGGCGAAACAATAATCACAAAGGCACGACAAACCTTCATCACTCCGCAATCAGTTTAGAAATCTCCTGCACTCACTATAAAGAACGATCAGAAACTTGACGCATCATGAGAAGTAGACTGCAGACTTTTATTCACAGCTGCCCACTTACCTGGCTCCATACTAAAGATCAAGTGGTCAGAAAGAATTAGCAGCAAGAAACTCTGTCTGAGAACAAACCAACCAAGAAGTGATCGCTCAACAAATATGCAGAAGAAAATGGAGGTGGATTGGGCATCTGTTGAAGAAGCCAATGAACGAAATCGTCCTCCAGGCCATCACTCAAGTGGATTCGAAATGGCAAGCCGCGAGTGGGTCATCAATGCGACGGTGATTTGTAGGAGATCGTGTGAAGAAGAGATGAGAGATAAAGGATTAATCGTGGGAGCAGCTGAAGAGGATAGCAGAAAATAGAGCAAAGTGGAGATGTGTTGTTGAAGCCTTATGTTCCAGGCGGAGTCTAAGGGAGTATTAATTACAATAAATTAACATGCCTGAACTTTATTTCTATTAACCACAATGATTTCCACTGGGAACGAAAAGGAAACGAAAAAATACCCATAAAAAAAAATCACTCAGATCACAGATTTATTATACTCACCTCTTATGAAACACGTATTTAAAAGGAATTTTCAATATAGAATTTCACGCAGTTGTGAGGCAAGCAGTTGAAGTTACTGCACTCCAATAAGTACACATAAAGATAGGAGAAAGAATGCCAAAAATCTGTACTAAACAGAAATTTGTGGTATAAAGAATGATTGCACGCTGAATAGCAGTCATTTAATGACTCAAGTATTATTCCTTAATATTTTCTAACAGTTTCACATAACACGACACTTATATCTCAGTAAGTTGACGTATAAATCTTTTTCATTTGGAGTTAAAGGTGTGTAAAGCCAAGTCTTTATAGAATGCAGGAGCATTCTTTTGGGGCTTCATAAATATAGACATTTTTTATTTTTGATCATAGCTTGACTCCACACCGTATTTTTGGTACAAGTATGGGATTTTCAGTATATGATATCGCTAGCCCAAATTTTGCAGGCCGACCATAGATATCAGGTGTGCGTCGGCAGCAGATCGAATCGCGGACCATGTGCATGGTCGGCTAGAGGCCTAACCTCTGTGCCACCGACGCCATCAACGATGAAATGTGTATAGGGATTGAGTCTTGTCATTTGCAAATAACACAGTTTGCAGTGAAAACAGTTTATGATTCCTATTCGGGAATCAAAATAGTTCGAATCGTAATATTTGATCTGTTTGACAGCAATAAATACCAGTTGAAATAACTGGTTGAATAATATGGTTAGTTAGGAACCAGTCACACCAACCAATAGTACTTGTCAGGCGGATCGAAGCTTGTCTAGATGGCAGAAAACCGTCTCACTAGTTTGCAAATGGTCTAACCAGTGATTTATCTGAACTGACTCAGTCCAGAATGTCAGTTCAATCTATAAACCATCCAAATTCTGACTATCTACATGGTCCAGCCGGTAACACATAGAATCGAATTCGGGATAAGCAAACTGCACACAGTTCGAGGTGAAAATTCACCAGCTTTCTTGTGTAGAAACCGCAAATATTCACACCAGAATATATGATCTATTTTTTTTAAGTGGTTGTGTTCTCTGAGCTGGATAGTTAATTTGCGAAGCTTTCATCGCTCTACTAGGCGACATCTTCAGCGCATACTTCATTCGATGAAGTGAACTTTTGGATTTCCTCACGAGTTTATTAATTATCTCTCCTGGTGACCTTGGACGTGATTGGTTGTCTTTGTGTGTTTTCACACCTTCTAGGTTGCTTGTATTGGAACTGATTGTTTCTTTGACTTGTACTTTGACCCTTTGTGTGTGTGAGGTTTCTTTCTTATCGGCTGGTAAATTTTGTCTATCTCGATGTGTCTATTGATTGATGATTCACTGGAATACCAGCCAGGCTTCTAAAAATTCTCTAGCATTCTTGGTGTTTCCTTTGTCTAATATTTGAACGTTGGTTGTCCCAGTCAAATTGATGTCCGTGGTTGTCTGTATGTAGTTAGGTGATATGAGGGAGTGGATATCATGTCTTTTGACGGCTAGCTTATATTCGTGGATACGAAGACGAAGGTGAGGAGTGTCCACTTTGGCCAATGTAGTGTTTTTCGCAGTTGTTACAATCTATTTTGTAGATGATGTTGTTTTCATCTTCTTTCGTTGTTGAGTCTTTCGGTTGACATGGAACTGAGTGAAGTGATTTTGTTGGTTTGTGTACGACGTCAATTCCTAAAGATTTGAAAAGTCTTGCAACGATTTCTGAGATGTCCTTTATATATGGTAGGGCGATTTTTTTAGAAGTTTCTTTGGAGGCTTTTGGTTTGATAGGTTGGCTTGGGGGTATATATCTCTTGATGAAATTCCGTGGATATCCATTCTTTTGGAAGACGTCCATGAGATATCTTTCTTCAATTTTCCTTAAGGTGCGAATGCTGCTATGAGTCCTGGCTGGCCCTCTTCAATAGCGTTTGTATACAACTTCTATTGTGTGTTATTGGATTGTTGCTGTAGTTGTCATTGAGTATTTGTTTGTGTGAGTTGACTTTCTATAAACTTGAGTTTCTAATTCCCCTGTGGTTGGTTGTTCGCTTGACTAAGACGTCCAAAAAATGGGATTTTGTTCTCGGATTCCTCTTCTCTTGTGAATTTGATGTCAATGATATGAGATCTATATAATGTCATAAACGACAATCAACAAAACAAGCATAAATGTATAATAGTTTCCACTACTAATTGATATGCGAGTTTACAATAGATACAAGAATTGCGACAACACAATAAGAAGACGTAGTTTATCTGAAACGTGTAATGTATTGGCGCAACACATTCAGGACATTCTGATCACACACGTACTTGTAATACACAGTTTTTATATAATACAAGAAGGAATGAATAATTACAATGCAGGTCAGATTGTATACAGGTCAAGGTCACAAATAATGGGTGGGGAGACGCAAAAGGTAAGAAAGATAAAAAGAGAAAAACAAGGTAAATAAGGGGTTGAAAATATTATGAAGTAAATTGGTCTTTGGTTCTAAATTGGATTACCAAGGCAGGTTTAAGGTGATAACAAATAATTTTTGGACACATAAGACAGGTTTAAGTCTTTTTATGGCTAAGGCTTCAATGAATTTAAGTATGTGGCACAACCTTGTTTTATATATCGGCTTAAAGGCATTGTTGAAATCAACCTCTATAATATGCTTCGCTACAGATGATGTTGGACATCTATTTCCGGGTTCAATTGTGTCTGGCGATTTCATTTGTTCTTGCAGCCACTTTGGAATGTGTTCTGTAGCTCTAACCTGCAGAGACCTATGGTACCTCCCTATGTACGTGTCTCCACAAACATGTAAATTGATAAACACAGTGGGATGTAACACTATCGTTTGGATAATGTGAGGGTTTACAGGACAACATAGTTCTCGTTTTGTATATGAAGATAAGTTTAGCTGCATAATAGGTGCTATTAATTGCGGCCTTGAGTCATTGTCTAGTGACTAGACTTTGTTGATCACCTCTGAACGGCAAGAATATGTAAACATCCTTTTTGGGAGCTGATTGGATTGGTAAAGCTCTGTGTTTGACACTTCCGTAACGTCTAATAAATCTCAGTGGGTAATTGTTATCTAACCATATTTCAATGAGGTGTTGTCCTTCTTCTTCAATTGTATCGGCAGTACATATACGGTGAATGCGCTTGAACAGACATTTAACCAACGCCTTCTTATACTGTAGTGGACAGAAACTATGATAATTTAGGTACTATCCCATTCATGTGGACTTTCTGTAGACAGATCGTTTTACTGACCCATCTTCTCGGTGGGTTATTAGTACAATCTGACCTGTATTGTAATTATTCATGCCTTCTTGTATTATATAAAAACTGTGTATGACAAGTACGTGTGTGATCAGAATGTCCGAAATGTGTTGCGTCAATACATTACGCGTTTCAGATAAACTACGGCTTCGTATTGTGTTGTCGAAATTCAAAAAGGGAACTAATTGCTTTAAATACAAGAATTGATTCGTCTGTCAGCTTACCACTGAGAAGTGTGACTTTGAACGCTAGTTAGACACCCTTCTAGTGCTCGTGTCACCTCAGTCTTGCTGGTGAACACCAGTGCATCATGATATAAATGATTCTGACCAACTAGTTACTTATATCAATCAAAGGTGAGTATATCTCATCATGAAATATGCATAAAACAACCAGCCCAAATTCGATTATTCTTGAATATTGCTTTTACTTATTTTTGTTAAACTAATTTCATTTTTAGGCTTTTTGTTCACAATCAGTTACAATCGATTCAACACCGAAACATTTATTTATGCATCCAACAAAAATGGAAGAAGAACTACTCAAGGTTATCGAATTGAAACAATCTCAAATGACCAATGAAAGTGATGAAGATTGTTTGAACTGATCAGTTGACGAATTAATAATCAATAATAATTAGGAGGCAGAAATAAAAACGAACAGATAGAAAAGGATAGATTTAGGATGTTATCAGTCCTCACTTGTTTGTTTTATTATTCCTGTTTGATTAATATGAACACAGATAATTAATTAGAGAATAAAGAGTAGTAAAATGTCAATATTTTTTTTGATTTCATATCACCTGTTCATTTCCATATAGAAGGGATCCACTGGTGTTTTGAAATGTAGGTAGGGCCTCATAATATATGAGTTCTAACCCGAAAATCGACATTCCTATTAATCGTGACTGACTGAAATTCAGCATAGGTTGGAGACGATTTTGAGCAGTGTCACTGCCAATAGTCTCGGGCTGTTGACTTCTAACAACCCGAAGACTCCAACCAAGGGTTGTGCATCTTCCTGTGTGGCTAAAACCAACTTACTTTACTTTACTACGGCTACCTCGTACGGGAGGATGAGCCGGCTTCATGAACATCTCGAATCATCGCTGCCCAGGCGCGGCGATCTGATGCAAGGTTTTGCGACAGGGTTTTGTAAGAGAGTTCATGAAGTTTCATGGGAATTCGGTACGAGTGATGTCCCCAGAATCCCTCGGCCTTTTGTTTGAGAGTGCAGCTCTAGCCTTTACACAACCAAATGTGACCTACGAGGCAGTAGGAGTGGAGTAGGGAGTCCACTATCCATTGGCAGCCGGTGACTGGAGTTCGCTTCATACGCCTTTTTGAATGGGGCCAGACATCCAGGACATCCAACAAGCCATTTGTCCATACGTCTGCCGGTGAGCTCCAGTGATCTTCATACGCCAGTCGTTGGAGGTTTGGAATCAGGGTTTAGCCATCTCCCCTAGACTGTCATCCAATGGACAGTCAACCCGGTGAAGAGCGCCGGGCATCCGCTTTCGCCCTCTCACTTTGGTGAAAAACACCCGCCACGTGAAGGCAGTGAGTAGGACTTCCTCAGGAGAGGCTATGTAAGACGCCTGGTCATATGGGAGCATTTCGAGAGGTGTGCGGAGGGGTGGCCAACCCGCAGCGCAAGGCACCCATCCCCGACCATCCTGAGGTTTTGGAAGGCTAAAACCAACAGCCATAGACTTCATGGATTGACGCCATGTTTTGGTTTAGCCATCCACTAACATTTTTCCAAACTAATCATACGTCAGACAACATAACTCGACTGAGAAGGTGGTGCCTCAGCGTGCACAACACGTGTCTCAGCCATCTCAATCGATGTAACTTCACCACCAAACCTAACGTCAATACTACTCACGATATTATACCACTTAACACGGGGGATAGAGCACAAATATTTGTGGTCAAATGCAGCTACCCTTTTCATATCTTTCAATTACAGTGGCGTAAGGGAGGACAGAGTAAACTGCTGCGCAGTACACACATCCTTTGATAGATAGCCAGATATCACGGCAGCCGTCTAGGCTACAACTGACGTATGCTTGTCAAATGTTATAAGAACCTTTTGTATTCGTGCTGAGATTTCATCATTAATCAGTCGATTAGGGCTGATGCAACTTCCCAAATAAGAAGTGAAGTGGTGGTCAACACACTCTTCTACTTCACTCTCTCTCTCTGTCTTTAAGCTAGGGATTGGGGCAATTCAGAAACTATGGGAACAAACAAAACAAGAACCAATCGCCTAACATATATGCAGGAGAAAGTGGAGATGGATTGGACACTCGCTGAGGAGGCCGCTGGATGACATCGCGCGTCAGGCCATCGCTCGAGTGGAACCCGAAAGGGAAGCGGCGAGTGAGACGTCCAAGGGTGACATGGAGGAGATCGTGTGAAGAGGAGTTGAAACAGTATGGACTAACATGGATGCAAGTGAAAATTACAGCAATTGGAAACTTGCAGTTGAAGCCCTATGTTCCACTAGGAACCCAAGGGAACAATAATATAATAATAATATAATTGGTGCAATTCAGTCCTGTAGCATTATTTCACATTCGATAGGAGCGAATCGCATACTGAATATATATGAAGATTTCCACTAACGGTGTTCAGAAGACTCTGCATTTTATCAGCATCTTAATCAAGGAGGATAATATTAACGCATAATCAGAGTCAACAAGACTGTTCCTTGGGGAAAAAATCAATCCTTAAGTCGCTAAAGTCAGTTAGAGTTAATTCCACTAGTACATGTATAATGAAATTACACAAAACTCGAAGCAGTTGGCAGTGACTGTTATCACTCTAGATGAGACAACTCTCTATAGATACTCACCTGGCTGTTTGTGTTCGAGTAGAATGATTCGGTTAGTGAGATATACTTTCTGGGCATTCCTATTCCGAAACGCCACAACACCTCTTCATCGATGGAGTCGAATTCTGTCTACAGGTTACACCAATAATGTAACCTTTATGACTGGAGCACTGAATGATGTGGGTTCAAATCTCTAAAGAGATACAGCTTTTGTTCAACATTGTAAAGAAAACTTACTAATGAGTACTAACAAGAATGAAACCTAGGTTAGACAGAGCTTTCTGCGTACTACCTAAGAACATTTAACTGTAATGACCAGAACCCAAGGATATTGTTCTAAACGCAGAAAACCAATCAATGAGTTCTATTGCATAGTTTGCCGAATTCCCGCGAGTTACATACAATCAAAAATTATATATATTTCAACAATGTGGAAACACGACTGAGCATGACAGAATCTAATAGTACTATTGAAAAGTAATAACTTATTTTAAAAATACAAAACGACGTGAGCAATGCCCTCCGGCAGCTATACAGTCCACAAGTTTTTCAGGCACAAAACATGTAATGTACAGCCATATTAGTTGACCAGACTCAGTCGTTAAAATACCTGAGAATCAATAAGAATATTCCTAACAGTGTGGAATCCAAACTCTGTTTGCAGTCGTCACACAGAACAAAACACATTTCCCACAGACACTTGGAGATGAAGCAGTCACTCCACGGCGTGACCTTGACTTCACTCAAGCTAAACTGCTATCCTAAATCAACAAAATGACATAACAGCAGAGTAGAGCGTTAGAAGAAGAGATCAATTAAAAAAAGACAAGTGTTGATCTGCAAGGATTTGACTGGTTTCAGGATTTCATCGTGAACTGACATCGGTTAGAGGAATATTGGAAAACCAGGTAGGACTACTGGACAGCTATTTCGTCCTAGTTTGGGACTCTTCAAAGTGGGCACCTACAGGGTTTCTAACCTAGGATATTCCGATTACAAGGCGAGCGAGCTCGTAGACCGCTAAGCCACTGGTACCCAATCCAGTGGCCAGCCCATGAATTCCAACCTCTGCGAATTCATGATATAGCGCAATCATTAACCAATGTAGACTCTAGAAAGTATCTGTTCTCACACCTGACTTTTTCCAATGATTCTCTAACCGATGTCAGCTCGTGATGAAATCGAATAAGTAATAATTCCAAAGAAGATATAGGAATGTCGGGACCATGATACAAAGGTCAGGGGAAAAGGTTAGTAATTAAAAAATCAGTTGAATTATTCAAGTATGCATCAATTTGGAGGGATTTTAGGAACAGTTATACTGCTACGTTAGCATTGGACCCAATAACACCGTGATGATGAATCACCTAGTAAGCACTAATACTGTAACAACAGAAGACAAGGGCCAGGCAACAGATCGTTTATTAAGGAAAATCAACACATATTTATAGATTTTGATGTACATTATTGTTAGTAGAAAATACAGTCTTTTGATTGGTTGTTTCTCACAGAAAGTTAACCTTGCATCTCTTTGTGGCTGTGTCAGATCATCCATATGCTAACTGTATCTGCCTACGCAAAGCCTTTGTTCTCATTTTCTCACCACCAATATTGGGGAGATGAACATTGACGTCAATTACTATCTACAAACTTTGGCTAGCAGCCTGCTCTCACCACAATACCACTATGAACTAGTCGAACATATTGCAAGTTCGTGTATGATCAGATTGTTCGAAATGTGTTGTGCAATTGCGTTACACGATTCAGACACATTATATCTTCTTACTGCTTTGTCTAGATGTTTATATAATCTAAAGAATTTACAACGGAGTTTAATGCATGATTTCTTCTTGTCGTCCAGGATCTTCAAAGAAAGGATTATTTGATGGTAGGTAGTTTGACACAGTTCTACCTGACCTGTAGCGCAAAACAATCCAATCTATCTAAAGAACTTTTCAGGAAATTAAATTACCTAACAGAATCATGCGATCATTCTGTCAATTCGTCAATTTTAATTTTTAGAGAAAATCAAAAACATTCAAGTAGAAGACAATGAAATAATGGTGTCCTTTGATGTCACAGCATTATATACTTCAATTAGTCCAAAACTAGCAACAGAAACTATGCAACAATTACTCTATAGTGATGAAAACACAAAAACGCAATTATCAACTTGGATAGAACTCATAAAATTATGCCTTACAACATACTTCCAGTTCAATACTCAAATATATGAACAAATAAAAGGAACACCAATGGGATCGCCCATATCAGGATTAATAGCTGAAGCCGTTATGCAAAGATTAGAATTAATAGCTCTACCTATAATTAAACCGAAAATCTGGATACGTTACGTTGATGATACATTTGTAATAATTAAGAGAAGTGATTTAGAATATACTCATAAATTAATAAACAACATATTTGAAGACATCAAATTCACAAGAGAAGAAGAATTAGATAACAAAATCCCATTTTTAGATGTCTTAATCAGGAGAACCAACACAGGAGATTTAGAGACACAAGTTTATAGAAAATCAACGCACACAGATCAAATACTCAACTATACTAGCAATAATCCAGTTACTCACAAACGAAACTGTGTGCAGACATTGTTTAAAAGAGTTCAAACACATTGTAGCACTCCAGAGTTGAAAAGAATGGAAGAAAAGTACCTACAAACGGTCTTCAAAAAGAATGGTTATCCACAAAATTTCATCAAAAAGTGTTTAAAGTCGAATCAAAACACCAACAAGAAACCATCATCAAAGACCACAAGAAAATTCATTCTACCATACATGAGGAATATCTCTGAAATAACAGCTAGAATACTGAAACCGTTAGATATAGATATAGCACACAAACCAGTCAAATCGCTTAATTCGATATTATGCAAACCGAAAGATCCAACAGAAAAAGGGGATAAAATTAATACCATTTACAAAATAAATTGTATGAACTGCAACAAACATTACATCGGCCAAAGTGGGCGTCCCCTTCGAATCAGAATCCAAGAACATAAATCAGCCGTGAAAAGACACGATATGTATTCTTTAGTATCAATGCATACAGACAATTATGGTCATCAGTTTGATTGGGATCATGTCAAAATCTTAAACAGAGGAAACACGAAAAGTGCCAGAGAATTCCTAGAAGCCTGGTACTCAAGCGAAAATGCGATTAACAAACACGTTAATATAGATGAAATATACCAATTAATAAAAAGTAAATCAGGTGACCAAAAAGTTTAAAATCCAAGTCAATAGAAAGTGGTCAATACATATGTAAAGATAGTAACCAGGAGACGCAATTACATCACGCATGAAGAAATTTAAATCATTTCACTTTGTGCTAAATATGGCGCTGAAGATGTTGTCCAGAAGGACGACGAAAGCTTCGCAACTAAACCAACCAGCTCAGAGAACACTTTTAATTGCAAATCATCCACCTGAGCTACAAATCTTCTCTATTAATCCATTATGTTATCGATTCTCTGTCTTCTTCGAGAAATGCGCTACATTTGGTCCAATGCCAGTTATAAAAAATCCAGAAATACATTTCGGTGAACCAAGGACACCACTCAGGAACGGTTATCTGATGTATTGAGTGGGATAAGCTGCTATCGAGGATAATGCTTCTTTTTATGTTTAGAAGAACACATGAGAATGAGCAAGTTGTAGATGTCTTAAATACTCTTCAGAGTAAACAATACTATTAGAGGTCATACTTTACTAGATTTAAACAAATTGTATAAGTAATTTGAAAATTCCCATTCAGTCATAGAAAAGAAAAGGCGTTCAGCAAAGAGTTACTCTTTTCGGCGATATCATTCTCAAGCTGTACAAACCGCAAATTTATAGTAATTTTTCTTGGCAACAAAAGGAATATTTCCAAAGATGCAATTGTTAATTTTTGACAACATATAACAACAACAAATAATGCAATTAAGGAACAGACAAAAAAAGAAGAAAGAGGTAAGACAAAATTACGTATTTGGTGTTGAGATAGATCAGGACCATTGTAGATTTAGTGACTGAACAAACTTCTTTTGTATGCAGAGTTCAGGATTCAATATGTGAATTGCCATTGCTTCTGCAGTTTGAAGAAGTTTAATTCGTACTCTTTTGGCAAGATTCCCACGTATTGTGTAGATAACTGAGAAGTTGCTTTGTGGGTTTGCTTGGTGTCCGGATTCGATCAAGTGCTCTAGGATAGAGCTGTGGCGGAGGGATCTTCTTTCTCCTTTATAAAACCATGAAGGTAAGTGTTCGCTGATTCGTTTGGATAGCAAACGCTGGGTACGGCCGACATACCTAGCTCCACATGAGCAGGTGAATTGGTAGATGCACATTGATGAGGCCCCCAGTGGAAGCTTGCCCTTCACGTTCGTGCGAATCACTGGTTTCGTAGAGAAAGTTAGTCTGAGTTCAGCTGCGAAGAAGGTTTTCTTCAGTGAGCGGCACAGGCGGTTTCTCAGTATTTCTGCCGAAGAATCTCCGTTGAATTGTAGATTCAAATAGAGAAGTTTCTTGGGAGCAGTAAGCATTGACGGCTTTTGTGTTTTGGGCTTCATGGCTTTTGTGATGAAACGTTCCGGGTAACCGTTTTCAAGGAGGATTCTTTTCAGGGTCTTCAGCTCCTCTTCTATGGTTTCCGGACTGCAAATGTTGTGGATTCTGTGAGTCAGTGAGCGGATTAGATTTCGTTTTGTATATAGAGGCACCCAACTGTAAAAGCTGATGAGTTGTCCATTCCATGTCGGTTTTCTATGAATGGATCTTTTGAGTGTCCCATCTTGTTCACGTCTTGCTAGTTGTACGTCCAGAAAAGATATTGTTGCGTTGGACTCCTTCTCTAGTGTGAACTGGATTGCTGGATGGCAACTGTTGAAGAAGTCTAATATGTTCTCCAAATTTTCTTCATTATTGGCGATAATAAAAGTATCGTCCACGTATCTCTTGTAGAACCCGAAGTTATCTATTGTCTTCTTTAGGTGTGTATTTTCTAGCTTTGACATGAAAATATCTGCAAGCAGCGGGTCGAGTGGTGAGCCCATAGCTATACCATCTTTTTGTCTATATATTTCATTATTGAAAGTGAATTGGACGTTTAGAGTGCATCTTAATAGGAGTTCCTTCAAATAGTCCGTGGGTATACCAATGTTCATCTCCTTTGAATCAATATATTCACATATAAAGCATATTGTTTCGGTTAGTGGGACGTTTGTAAACAGTGATACTACATCTAGTGAGAACATGGTTTGATTGGAAACGCTGACGTTTTCAATGGAATCGACAAAATCGAAGGAGTCTCGAAGTGAGTGGCGGGAGATTTGCTTTCTGACTGGTTCTAGTATGTCTACTAGCCATTTTGCGGTACTGTGATAAGGTGAGTTAGTCATATCGAGGATGGGTCGGAGAGGTACGTCTCTCTTGTGCACTTTTGGTAATCAATATAGCCGGGGTATATTTGAGCCCGATGGTTTCAACGATTCGAAGGTTTCAGGATCGATGAATGATTCAGTCTTTAGTTTTCGGAGGAGGTTCGTTAGTTTTTGTTCCGTTTGTTCCGTCATGTTCTTTTCGTTTGCTGGTTTTATGAATTTAGATTCGTCGGATAGGATGGTCAGCATTTTACTTACGTAGTCTTCACGATTCATGACCACGATTCCCCCACCTTTATCCGGGCGTAACAGAATAATCTCTTCGTTGTTTATTAATTCCTTGAGCTCTTTATAGTGTTTTTTGGTCAGTATTGACTTGTCATTTGGTTTGGTATTCATAAATTTATGGCAGCTGTCGAGGACTACTGACCTGAACTGTTGCAGGTTCTCTTCGGAAGTTGGTGATAGATCATATGTTTGGTTTATCAAGTTTTCGAACTGAACTTGGGTTTGAAGTTTATGGATTTTCGATGGTTTTGTGCAGAACTTTGGACCGAGGGACAGTGCTTCTAGTTGAAGTTTTGACAGCTCAATGTTTGAGAGGTTAAATACATATTTTTCTGGATTGCTTGGGAATGGACTTTCAGGGTCGCTCGTCGGCTTCAGGCTTTTAATAAGGTTTGACTTGACATTCTCAAATTGTATAAGACAAATTATATGTAACATATTGATGGAGGTTTTCAGTAGCCCAAAATTTAAGCAGGCCGCCTTTTTGTATTTCTTCTTAGAACATCTGATAGAATCCGGACACCAAGCTACACCGCAAACAAACTTCAAAGTCGTCTACAGAGTAAGAAGTAGTCTCCCTAAAGGTGTACGAATCAGACTTCTTCAAACTGCAGAAGCAATGGCGATTCACTTGCTAAGTCCTGAACTCTGCATACAGAAGAAGTTCGTTCAATCACTACACTTGCAATGGACTTAATCTATCTTATTAGCTGACATGTAAATTCTACCTAATCTTTTCTTCTGTCTCTTCATTAGTATTATTTTGTCTTCTCAATTGTGACATTTTACATTTTCAACTTTCTTGTTCTCTACCCCCACCCGATTCAATCTCTACACCCCACTACCACTGTTACTGACCTGAACAACGCTCAGTTTCTAGTCATCCATGTTACGTCATCCAACTTATTCACTCAATTTCACTTCTACTTAATCTCTACCTGTAATTACCTCTGTTGCTATCCTGACCTAAGTTGTAACATTTTAGCCAATTATATTACGTCATCTAGTTTTTTTTTTTTAACTCAGTCTTACTTTAGTTGCTGTCTCATTAACTTTGTCTCTATACTACATCATTTTTGTATTAACTAATCAATTATCTAAACTTGACAAACCTCATGTACACACACACACACACAAATATTTATATATAAATGCGATTGTACAGCTATGTGAATGAATTCGCCGAAAAGAGTCTCTTCGCTGAATGTCTTCTCTTTTTCATATGACTCGATGGGGATTTTCAATCTACTTTCTTCGTTTCACTTGTTATCGTTGTATATATTTCTACGTTTCAATAGACTTTCTTCCCTGTCAGTTCATCAATTAACAGGCTGAAGAAATAAACAACACTTGTTTGTTTTATTCAGGAAAATGAAGTTGAAATAACCTTAGCAAGAAACACGGGAATCAGCTAATTTTTGGCTGAATTCAATAGTCTACTTTTAAGCAGGGTGAGTGTTCACTCGTTGAGGTTATTTTGGATTACGCCTTGATCGATTGATTTCATGCTGGATTGAAATGCTTGGTCGCTGCTGATATATTGCCTCCTAGTAGGGGTATACTACATATAATGTCACAACATATTTCCTAATAACTTCAACACTGTGGGATAATAGATGGAGCAGTAGGTTCATGAGGAATACTTTTACGTTCGAAACAATGAGTGTCAGATTGCAGTCTCAGTGACAGCACTATCACGTACTGGGATGCATGTAGGTTCAGGTGAGAAGTGAATGGGATGAAACGCACGTTATGGATTCCTTGTGCTAGCTTCCACCAACCAAATAACAATGAGAGTTTCGTCCAATTGTTTAGATGGGTAGATTGGCGTACATGACTGTTCATTTATTAAGCCTTTTGTTGTATATTCTCATCTAAATGAATTGATGACCTTTAAACTAACTGATGATTAAATAATTTGAGATTATCTTTTGAAAAGTTGGAAGCAACTTAGTCTCGTAATTTGCTTAGTTAGTACACTGCTATATTTGAAATTTCCGTTGTGACTTCCTTTCGCTTTGAATCAGTACACAAATAAGTCTCTTAAATCGAGTAGATTTAACAACATCAGTTGATCCTATAGATTTTGTGGTGTTATCTCCGTGATGACGTAATAATCCTACTGATTTATCGGTTCGACACCACTAGTCACCACATACTTCTAATCCCCAGATCCCACAAAAATGATGATAGAAGACGGACTGTTCTGTATTACTGAGGATGATTCACTTTTGTAGTATAAAAGTACCTAAAATGGAAAAACTATATATACCTCAGAAAGTTAACAAATAATCAATAATATTGGATTTATGTCAAATTTTCTATATTGCACAATCAGATTGTAGCATATATATATCCTGTCCCGGTCCATTGTGGTTTAATTCCGGTCTAAACATGTTTTCAACTGGTATGGGCCTCGTTGAACTGGTTTTAGACTGTTCCTCTCGTCACCCCTCGTAAAATGGTTATTACACCTTTCTTGGATCCGTTTGAAAAGACTCTGATCACTTTCTCTGTAGGGCTGATCTTCAAATAGGTGTAGGTTATGTTTCTGGCTACAGAATATTGAAACTAGTCATTATAACATTTAGTGTGATGTTTGACTTCTTTGATGATTTGCTAATTCCCTTCGCGTGTCTTTATTTCGCCAATAACTTTGTAGAGAACACTTCCTTTTCGTCCTACTATAGATCCAAGTGTTCATTTTGGTTGCTTTTCTTTTTCCTGAGCTGCATTGTCAAATAAAGAAGCTTTCATTTTCTGTAGTTAGTTTGTAAGGATTAGATTTGCTTATACGAGTTTGACCACGGATTGATATCATTTAGAGAACCGTTGAAAACCAGGTAATGGAGAACTGGACAGCTGTTTCATCCTAGTTTGGGAATCACCGGCAGTACGAATCCAGGAACTTCCGGTTAGAATTTATGAGCCATTGAATCGGATCCCAGTAGCTGAATGGTATACGAGATTGCTTTGTAGCCGGAAGGTCCTGGGTTCGAACTCACGGTGTGGGTGGGCACTGCCGATGATTCTCAAACTAGGATGAAACAGCTGTCCAGTACTCCCTGGTTTTCAGGTTCTCATTTGTTTTTCGATAACATTCAGAAATCGTAGTGATAGATTATTCAAACCTATCAGGACGGATGTTTTCTACAAACCAACAGAATCACTTCTACTGGGAATTCGTGACCATTGAGGTACAGTAGGTTGGGTGTGAGGACAATTAATCGCCAGCGATGTCATTGATTGGTTCCAGTAGCTCTTCATCGTGAATTGGCACAAGTTGGAATTCATGGGTAGGCCATTGGATTGGGTTCGAGTGACTTAGTGGTCTACGAGATCGCTAGCCTCGTAGACAGAAGGTCCTGGTTTCAAACCCTGGCGATGGATGTGTACTGATGAAGAGTACCAGACTGGGCTGAAGAAATAGGTAGCTGTCCAGTACTCCTACCTCGTTTTCGAATAGTTCTCTAACCGATATCAGCTCATGATGAAATCCTGTAACCAATCAAATCAAATCCTTGCAAACCAACAGTAGAATCACTTCAACTGACATTATGTTGACCAAAAGACTTGGAACTAAAGGAAGACCAAAATCTAAATCATCTATAAGATAAGGTTTCATCAGCTGTTGCTTTTTCTTTCCTTTGCGTTCCAAATGGAACATAAGAGTTCGAGTTTTAAGTTTCGCTAGTGTTGGTATTGTTTTCAACGGGTAAAATTGCTAGGCTAACATCCAAATCTATGTCCTTTTCTTCTAGGAGAGGACGCTGACAAAATGCAGAGTCTACTGAACACCTTGAGCAACAATCTTCGTATGTTTGGCATGCGATTCGCCCTGTAAAATGTAAGATGATGCTGCAGGATTGGACTTCACAGACCCCTAGATTAGAAATAGGAAGTGAAGTGGTAGAGCACGTTGACCGCTTCACTTACTTGGGAAGTACCATCAGCCCCAAAGGGTTGATCTCCGACGAAATCTCAGCACGAATACAGAGGGCTAGTTTCGCTTATGCCAGTTTACGCCTTCTCTGGCGTAGATGTCGTATCCGGCTATCGACCAAAAGGCGTGTGTACTGCTCAACAGTCCGCTCCGTCCTCCTTTATGGCTGTGGGACCTGGCCATTGAGAGCGGAAGACATGAAAAGATTAGCTGTCTTCGATCATAGGTGTCTGCGTTCTATCTCCCATGTGAAGTGGTATAATAAGGTGAGCAATATTGAGACTAGGCGTCGAGTGCTAGGTAAGGCGGGGAAATCAATCGACGAGACTGTGAAATTACATCGACTGAGATGGTTAGGACATGTGTTACGTATGCCTAGTCATCACCTTCCTCGACGGGCAATGTTAGCTGATATAGGGCCAGGCTGGAAAATGAAACACGGCACCAGTAAATGAAATCTACAACAGTTAGTCTTAGCCACGTAGGAAGATGTAGACTTCCTGAATGGTTGGGGTCCTCGGGACGGTAAAAACCAGTGGTCGGAGACAATTGGTGACATGGCTCAAAATCGTTCTCAATGGCTGGCGCAGATGCATCCACTCCTTGTGACTTATGATTACCAATGAAACTGTTTTGTTCTTCGTTATTACTATTCCTTTGTCTCACACCTCTGTTTACTGTCTATATTATGCATTTTTCCTACTTTCTTCTTTGCTTTGTGTGCTACATGGAGTGTGGCGACTTGAACTGCCGCACATATGTGCAAAGTTCTATGTCGAAAACCGACCAACCGACCGAAATCGATGTCCTTTACTGCTTATTGTCGGCTAGTAAACTAGTGGAGATTTAGGAGTGTGTCAGCCTAGAATGAAATTAGGATCACGTGCGTGACTTACGAGTATTCTGGCATTGAATTATCGATGTACACATCAACAATAAAGAAATCCAGTTTGGTGGAAAAGCGCATCCATTTCATTTTTATATGCATGAACGCTAACTAGCAGTCAAAAGACGTAACATACTCATTCACATCAGTTTATTTGAACAATTATTGACGTAGGAGTTAATTGAAGGATGGTGACTAGTAGTGGAATCCACCGGGATGCGCATTTCGTCCTATTTGGGGTTCGTCATCTGGATGTACCTGCATTTCACAGTTAGTGCTCGGTTCAGTCAGTCGACGAGAAAATCTACAATTGAATTAAATAATTAATAAGACCCGTTGAAGAAGAGGTGGTGGCTCTCGTGGCCCAAGTGGTCGAGTGGATATCGCTTTGGCGTTTGAAACTATAGGCATTAGGTTTGAGCCTCAGTGGGAAGACCATCACTTACTGACTGGGGGAATGCAGGTACATCCGGATGACAAGTTTCAAGGAGGATGACATTCCGCTGCTAGTCACCATCCACCAATTGACTTTAAATTACATGACAAGACATCGTCGCAGCATCTGCACAAGGAACTGACATGTCAATCTGAGACAGAGCACTTCGGTCCATTCAATCGACGGGGAAATCTAAAATTGAATTGAACTTCCTTTAGACTTCTTCTAATGATGTTGACTAGGCATGTTCATCACCCTCATCTTCTCTATATTCACCTGAAGTCCTGTCTTGCATCTTCTTCTTCTATGAACTGGTTGTTTCTCATCCATAGATCTTTGAGTTTATGTGGCATTAGACATAAATCGTCCAAAAAGTTGGGTGTGTTTTTGTCAGATCAATGTCTGCCTACCTTTACACCCCCCACTCTCTGTCGTATAATCTAAACATCAACTGACAGTGAATCACAATAGTGATTGATTGGCTATACATTGGGCCGTAAGGTTCATTCTCTACTGACATTTCAGCTCTTAGTTAAAATACACTACACATGATGTCATAACATGTCACGGGAAGACTTGAGCAAATAACAAATAATACCCTTTGGATACGAGGAAACATAATGGGTGACAGGTTCTAGTCTCAATGAGGACAACCTCACTGACTTCAATAAATATACATCAAGCTGAAGAGTAGTCCTAAATAGTTAGATACGCGCATTCTGGTTCCCACAGCCAACTGAGTAACACTAAGCTATTATATGCGTGCGTATATCGGCATACATAACTGTTCATTTATAATTACGGAATATATACACATTGGATCATAGGAATTATTAAGAAGACAGTTGCAGCGAGGAAAATTTTCTTTTCGACGAAGTCATCAACTAGTAGGCTGTTCATTCATGTATTTATATCAGATGGATGGGAAAGTTCCAGAATAATTTCCGGTTAAGGGTCAAATTAATAAAATTACAATTAGGAATTAAAATGCCATAATAAACAGGGGGAAGGATAAAACTCAAACAACGTAGCATCATAATTACTCAGAAGATTGATATATTGTGCAATTAGGGTTTGAGTACATCGGCCGTATCATGCGCCAACTTGGAACACATGCTCGTGAACATTATCCAGCCTGACTAGTAAAAGGAGAACGAAAACGTGTATATAGTTCAGTGACAGAACATCTGGTCAATTCAGGACATTCAGCGCCATTCGGAAAATCCTTCGAAATAATATACAAGGTTCGATCAAACCTATCAAAGGGAATAAAATCAAGACATCTTGGCAAAGCCGAGGCACCAGCCATCCAAAAGAAATACGTTCAACCCTTGTCCCTGCCATGGCCATCATAAACAGGTAATTCTTTTATAGTGAATATCCCATTGTCTTTCTTATCCAAACTTCCTGTTTATTCATGTTATTTTTAAGTTTTTCTTAATCCCTATTTACACTATCATATTTTCATATCCGAACTTCCTGCCTATTTTGTCATTTTATTATTTCTACATATTTAATCCCCAACTGCATAAACAATTATTCGTCACATTAGTTATGATCCAACTAGATTTTTTTATCCAAACATCCTGTCTATTTTTGTTATTTCTACATTTATAACCCCAATTGCACAATATGTCAATCTTCTCAGTAATTATGATGCTACTTTGTTTGAGTTTTATCCTTCCCCCTGTTTATTATGGCATTTTAATTCCTAATTGTAATTTTATTAATTTGACCCTTAACCGGAAATTATTCTGGAACTTTCCCATCCATTTGTTATAAATACACGAATGTACAGAGATCTAGTTGATGACTCCGTCGAAAAGAAAATTTTCTTCGCTGCAACTGTCTTCTTAGTGATTCATTTATAATTGTAACACACTAGTAAATACTTTGTTGTATATTCTCATCTAAATGAAGTAATGATCTATGAAAAATTCAAATCCCGTCCTACTTATCGACGTCTTGGTAGATTTGTAATATCACTAACCCTCACATTACCAAATGCATAGAAATAGAAGCGGTTGTTGAGTAACCCATTGAAGTGCTCTAAAGTCGATATCATTTCTGGAAAAAGGGAAATACTAATCTCTACAATATCTTACTGAATATATCAAAATCCATCATATTACCACTGTACTTTCTCTTATTTCGGTATCATGGATTGAATATACTAGCACAGCATGTCATCAAGTGACTGATGATAAACTACAGCAGCGCAGTGTAGTGACGTCTTCTCTTTCAACCATTTTTATATTTCAATTACCAGAAAAGCACTAGCCCTAAATTATTATCGTTTACGTCAGTGGTTTGTGGGCAGAATGTTCACTATCCATACAGGAGGAGGAGGAGGTCCAAAAGCAATTCCTGTCATATGTTAGCCGCGAGGCTCGCAACCCACCACCTCCCGACATCACCGTGAAAATACAACACCATGGCTACTGAAACCACAAACAAAGCTTGAGGGCCTTATGTGCAACACACGGAACGCAACGAAATAGAGAGAAGAACACAGATAGAGAACAGTGGTCGTCATCATATAATTCATAACATTCACATTGCTTGCATAATACAATAAATAAGTCAATAAGTCAATACATAAATAAATAAATAAATAAATAAGTTGAATAGTAATATATTCATTCAACTTTATAAGCTAATAAATATACACTAGAAAGTAGTGGAAAACACAGCTGACTGTGAGTAGTATATAAGTTAACTACTACTAGAAAATAAGAGGTAGGCCAAAGTTTGTCTAAGTATCACCTTTCGAGTATAAGGAAAGAACAAGAACAAGAAAAAAAGAAGATAACTGTTATTAATGTACACATATATATCAAGATTTCTGTTATTGTCATAACGATTCATAACTGATGCCCTACTATGTCATCTGTTGAGAGATACGACTAAAATAATAGTAATAATAATAATAACATTGGAAAGACATTGAAGGCCATTTCAGCTGAATAGGTTGTTGAGACAAAAAGCACACACTGAAGCGTAGCAGTTGTTGTTGTCGTAGTAATCGTTGTAGCAGTATAAGGAGAGCAGCGTTAGGCGTGCTTCTATATTGCAGACAACACACTGCTGTCCGAACCCAGGCTCAGTTGAAGTACAGTTAGTTAGTTAGCTAGCTAGTTGAGAAGTAGATAGGCTACAGGAGATTTACGCTGTTCGTTCCATTTTGCGGTTCATTTCAGCTTATAGCTTGGTATACTTGTAGTGGTCGTCGTCGTAGTAGGAGTGGTAGATAGTGTATCTTCAAGAAATGTTAAAACTGTCGCTTCTAAATGACTTTGATGGTTTAAACGATGTCGAGAATTTGGATAGAACTGGTGAAAATAATATAAAAATAAAACAAGAGAGAAAACGGTAAAATATATATTTTTCATGAGAACTGAGATCTCAATAGCATTTTATGTGAAATATTTAAGGATATTACTTAATGTAGTGTGTATTCACTGGAGAGATGAGAATCTAGGCTGCGCCATAATTCAAATGGTAACGACAGAAGACAAGGGCCAGGCAACAGATAGTTTATTGAGAAAATCAACAGATATTTATAGATTTTAATGTACGTTATTATTAGCGTTATTGTTAGCAGAGAACCAACGTCTTCTGATTGGTTGTTTTCCTGTTGAAGGTCATTCTGTCATCTATTTGTTGCTGCTTCTTAGACAGTCCGTTGATATATCTGCTAATCGTATCCGCCCACGCTAAGTTTGCTGTGATTGGTTGTTGAATTCCTCAAGGTTGGTCTTTGTTCTTGTTTTTTTCTCATGACCAAGATTTGGGACGTAAACACTGACGTAAATTTCTGTCTACCAATTTTGGCTAGCAGACAGCTCTCGCCACAAAATTAGCCATCTCTAAACTAATAGTTCTTCTGTCTACCAGTTGGAGTACGAGATACATCTGCCGACAACTCACTATATATATATATATATACCCGCTTCCCTTTAGGGTTCCACTCGAGGGCTTGTCTAGTGATGTCACTTGATGACTTCCTTAGAGTATGGCCAGCTAATCCCCCTCCATTTCTTCCTGCTTATTTGTCTCACAATCGGTTCCTAGTTGGTTCGCTCATCGCCAGAGATCTCTGTTGCTGATCTTTTATGGCTGGCCATCTGATCTTGAGTATTGAGCAAAGACAGCTAGCTGTTGATGAAGGTTTGTAGTTTGTTTGAGATGCTCTTTATGACGCGCAGTGCAAGTCTCTGATCCGTATAGTAGCACTGACTTCACATTGGAGTATATGCCACAGGCTAATGCAGACTTCTATCAACAACTAACTGCCTTCGGAAATTCGATATTGAAAATCAGATGATCCGGTTGGAAAGAAGAAAACAACAACGACGAACTCTGTCAACGAATCAACGAAGACTTCATCGCGCAGCATATAAACACAAGGAGACAGAGATGGATTGAGTGATGTATTATACGTCAGTCAGGCCGTCGAGTAGAATTTGAATGGAGAACTACCAGTTGGACATGGCTTTGAGGGTAATATGGAGGAGATCTAATGAAGGGGAGGGGCAGCAATCGTGAAACCAGCGAAGCAAGACAACAGAGAACAGAGTAAACTGGTGATGTGCTGATTAAGCCCTATGCTCCCCTTTTAAACACCAGGGAATAATAAAAAAAAATAATAATTTAAACAAAATATATTATCACTATTCGCTACTACGGGGTGCCACCAACAATTATACATCTCATCCAATAGATGTACGACAATGCTGCATGCCAAGTAATCCACAACGGGAAACTTACGGAATCCTTCGAAGTGAGGACAGGAGTAAGACAAGCTGGCTGCCTACTATCGCCAATGATTTTTCTGATTGCAGTAGATTGGATAATGCGACAAACAGCGGGCAATGAAGAAGCAGGCATAAAATGGACTCACACGAAAAACTTGGAAGATCTGATTTCCCACAAACTGATAGATATGCAAGCGGAAAGTAACAAGTTGCCAGAAGAAGCATACAGAGAAGATAGGACTTCAGGTGAACATAGAGAAAACAGAAGTGATGAAGATTCCTGGGCAACACCACCAACAGCAACAACAACAACAGACAACAATCAGCATAAATGGAAGGAACCTGAAAGAAACAACCTCTTTTACCTACCTGAGACGCATCGTTTCAACTACAGGCGAGTGGAACTGACGAGGATATCAAAGCAAGAATCAGAAAATCAAGACAAGCATTCACTACTCTCAAGTCTGTGTGGAGGTCAACCGCACTCAGTATCAAAAATAATATCCGGATATTCAACTCCAATGTGAAGTCAGTGCTACTCACTATATGGATCAGAGACTTGCACTGCGCGTCATAAAGAGCATCTCAAACAAACTACAGACCTTCATCAACAGCTAGCTGTCTTTGCTCAATACTCAAGATCAGATGGCCAGCCATAAAAGATCAGCAACAGGGATCTCTGGCAATGAGCGAACCAACCAGGAACCGATTGTGAAACAAATAGGCAGGAAGAAATGGAGATGGATTGGTGGCCATACTCTGAGGAAACAAACCATCAAGTGACATCACTAGACAAGCCATTGCTCGAGTGGAACCCGAAAGGGAAGCGGCGAGTTGGTCGTCAGTGCAAGGTTGACTTGAAGGAGGTCATGTGAAGAGGAGATGCAGGCGTGTGGGCAGACTTGGAGCCAGGTGAAGATTCTAGCAGAGAACCGAACGCAATGGAGCACGCGCGGCTGAAGCACTATGTTCCTCTAGGAATTATAGGGAACAATAATGGTAATAATAATAATATTATCACTATAAAAATATATTTACCTGAAAATGATGCGGTTTACCAGCAGCTTTCAGTTTTCCAATCAATGATGCAGTATGCACAAAGTGGACATTTTCATCTTGCCCACCATGAAATATGTACAAACGATATTCACTTGACGGCATATTCGATACATACTGCATTACATTACCTTTACTGAAAAAAGTAGGAAAAACACAAGAGAGAGAGAGAAAAAAACAAAGTTAAATTGACACAGGTTAATAGTAGTAGTATTCACAAGTCACTAAAGGTTATGCATCATACCAGTGGTTAAATGGTTAATGAGGTCACTTTGTCACTTGACCTTCCTCTGTTTAGTCTTATGGTTAAGTCGGGTATACACGCCTTGATAGATGGAAACAGTAAGTCGTTGTTTCAATAGAATCCTAAGTAACTTTCAAACTGCTGTTTTCGTCGCATGTCAGCACAGTTGCGAGTCTATTGTGACTCACGCTTTTTTCTAAGCATTTAACTCTTTATGGTTGCAGAGAAGTCAATCTTTGTTAAAATAATTTACAAATTATGTATTCATTAGCATCGATATCAAGAATTTTGAATTCTGTTTGAGACAGCAAAATCTTTATTGTGTCAGCAGTCCATATCGATAGTCTCATTACAATCGGCAGCCGGCTTAAAACTTGGGCTACCAAAAACTTCCATCTCTTGCTATTGCATAAATTTTCTCTCGTTCGGTTTGTTTTAATAGATTAAGATATGATTTCGGATGATATTTGCTACTCTCGTGCATATTTAAATTGTTAACAAGCTTCTGATTGGCAGGGTCTTACTAAACTTGAGGAATGGCCTGATTGTGGGTGGCGACGTGTTCCAATACATGCGGTAACTGCTCTTCTGTTAAGTCCTTCGGTTTCAAAATCTTACAATTGGTTTTCAACTGGATATCGTGGATTTCTTGAAGGAAGGAGACAAAACAGATATATATCATAATGGAATGTGGCTTGTGCTTCATCAGCTCAGAGACCATTGTGTCACACACAGGATATACCGTCAATTAATATTTTACTTGAAGATATTGATTACAAGAAGGGAAAACATCATGCAATAAACTCTTTTGAAAATTCCCTACATTTTATAAATACTGTCCAGAATAAAGATGTTATTATTATTGCTTTGATTAGTGATTACAGTGGATAAGGTTTGGCTTGTTAGGTTCATATCACATTCGCATTGTGATAGGTCGTATTACCGGCACTACTGACTGATTATGAACATACAACTTTGTACAGAAGTGCAGCAGTTCAAGTCGCTACACGCCACAAAAGCAGAGAAAAGGAAGAATGAGAAAAGACACTCAAAAGAACTGTAATGAGCCGTAAATGTATGGTAGAAAGAACAGTAGCACTGAAAAACTAATAGTGTTTTAACGGATATGGGAGTTCTGACTGACTGGTTTCAACGTAGGAATTTTCACTGATGTACAGCAGTTCCAGTTGCTACTCTCCCTCCTTGTAACACACATAGCAACAGAAGAGAGTAAAAAAAGATTCAAAACAGAGATAATAAACAGAACTGTGAGTGAGAGAAAAAGAGTAGTAATATGGGAGAACAATAGAGTCTTATTGGATAGTATAAGTTACAAGGAGTGGATGCATCTTCGCCATCATTGAGAACGATTTTGAGCCATACCATTAATTGTCTACAGCCTTCATTGGTGGACCCTAATCAGCCAGTCAGGACTCCTACACATCCCGACGTGGCTGTCTGCCTTTCTTAAACTAACTGTTGTGGATTTCATTGACTGATGAAAACATGTTTACGTTTGACAACCACTAACTAGCTGTTTTCCAACCTGATTCATCCTATGTCAGCTAACATCACCCATTGTCAAGAAAGGCGATCGATGGCTAGGCATCTAGGCGTAACACATGTCCTAACCATCTCAATCGTTGTAATTTCCCGACCACGTCGATCGATCAACTTTCTCTCCTTAGCTAGGACTCGACCGATGCCTAACCTCAATATTGCTCACCTTATTATACCACTTCACATGGGAGATAGAACGCACACATCTGTGATCAAAGACAGCTAGGTAGACTTTTCATGTCTACCACTTTCGATAGCCATTTCTCACAGTCATAAAGGAGGACGGAGCTGACTGCTGAGCAGTACACACGCTCTTTGATCGATAGCCGGATATCACATCTACGCCAGAGACGGCGTAGTTCGCGGAGAGTGAATGTATCTTCGCCATTCGAGAACGATTTTAAACCCCATATCACCAACTCTCCGCAGTCATTGATTCATCAAATCTCGAGAACCCAACCGTGCAGTCTGTACCTCTCTAAGTGACTGAAACCAACTCCCTAAGACTTGATGCATGGAGGTCAAGTTTTTGGTTTAACAACCATTATTTGTTTTCCAACCTGATTCTATGTCCGTTAAAATTGCTCGACATGCGTAACACTTGCTCTAGCTATCTCAATCGATACAACTTCATAACCTCATTGATTGACATACCCTGTTTAAATAAAACTCTACGTGTAACCTCAATACAACTCATATTATATTACTGCATATGAGAGATAGAATGCAAACATATGTGGTCAAAGATGGGTAGTTTTTTTCAGAACTCCCACTTTCAATGGGCATATTCAACATAAATATATGTATAAAACTTGGGAACTGTGGTAGTAATTCCATATTAGTTTGTTTATTAGATATATCACACAGTCAAACGCTATTATTTACTGGATGACACAGTTTCGAACAAAATTTATTGTCCATAATCATTTCATCAATTATAATCACACGACTTCGAAACTTGAGTTTTACTGTTTTCTTTGTTCTCTGCTATTTGTCGTTGTAGGGGGAGTAGAATTTTCTGGATGTCCATGCGGACAGATGCTGATTCGTTCCTATTACACGT
>OX235277.1:53622990-53651371 GCA_944472155.2 Trichobilharzia szidati | reverse complement strand
TGCTGCAATCAGAACAACCAGCAAGATTTGAATTTTCAACACTAATACAAAGTCAGTCAGTTGGTCAGTTTTCCTTCTATATGGGTCAGAAACTTGGCACACGCGTCACTAAAAGCATTTTCAACAAGCCACTTCCGACTTTCACCGAAAGCTGTCCTCATCGTTGCCTCCATTTTGAAGATCAGTTACTTGACCGAAAGAAATCGGCAACAAGGAAGTCTGGGAACGAACCAATCAAGAACCTACTGCTCAACAAATTGCCACAAAAAAAGTGCAGATGGATCGAAAACACAAATGAGGAGGTAGTTGAGTAGTTGACACCACGCGTTAGGCCATCGCTCCAGTGGGACCCAAATTGGAAACAATGAGTCGTATGTGGGTCCGACGATGACGTGTAGGGATATTATCTGAGGAGGAAACAACAGCTTATAGTCAGTCAATCGCGGAAACAGCTAGAAAGGACTCCAGAGAATAGGTTGAAATGGAGAAGTACCGCTGAAGCCTTCTGTTTCACTCAGAACAGAAAATAATAATAATAATCCAAATTCATACAAAATTTAAAACCTGAATATCTTTATTTAATTCAATTTTAGGTATTCCCGTCGATTGACTGGACCGAAGTGCTCGGTCTCAGGTTGACATGTCGGCAGCTCCTTGTTCAGGTACTTCGACAATGTCTGGGCACGTAATTAGAAGTTGATTGGTGGATGGTGGCTAGCAGTGGAATCCAGGATCAGCACGTGTGGACGTACCTGCATTCCCCAGGGAGTGTCGACTTTCCCGCCAAGGCTCGAACCCAGTGTCCATAGTTTCAAACGCCACAGCGTTATCCAATAGACCACTCACAGCCGGAACATCATCACTCACTGCGGAATGCAGGTACATCCAGCTGGAGGACGAGTCCCAAATAGGACGAAATGCGCATCCTGGTGGATTCCACTGCTAGTCACCATCCACCAATAATTATCTGAATATCTTACTTAGTTTTACCTTCTATTCTACCCCTTATTATTATACAAGTTCATTGTTTTCAGTTTATTTTTCTATGTTGATTTGGTAAGATTTTAGTTGGTTGTGTGTGTGTGTGTATTTGTGTTTCTGTGTTCATTAATTCTTTTGTTCTTGTAATTATAATAATAATATTATATAATAATAACAATAATAGTAAAATTGAGTCAACTCTCAAAACAGAAACTAGTAGTTATGTCCTATCTCTCCACCCACCAACACACACACACACACAAATAAGCGCAATGTGAATTCATTAAAAATGCTAATATATATATCAAATGATCACTATGACAATAGAAATGTGTTTAGTATGCATGCACCGTTTCTGTACACAATACACAATACATTTGACACCTTCTTGTTTTACTTTTGTCCATTGTGTTTTCTTTTCTACTGTCTGCTTGTGTGTGTGTGTGTGTGTTGGCAAGACAATTTTTAATGTAATGCAATTTGTTTTACTCTATTCTTCTAATGTGAGCTTAGTCATCAAATATAAGTAGACGTCTCTCTCTCTGTCTGTCTCTACCGTTACATTATGGTGGAAATTCTTGCGGTAAGGCTAATATCAGTAGTAAGGCAAACTGTGATAGACGCGTCGCTGTTGGTGCTTCAGCCTACCAAGGAGGCTGAAATGTCAGTAGTCGTGACAATAATACAATGCTCGTATCACCCCTTGGTATTTACAATTGGTTATCCACAAAGGCCGTTGGTGCTGACTCAGTAGTGGTAGAATGCTGCTGCTCACCAACTACCCATGCGATCCAGAGCTTGATTCCTGAAAAGTACACTCCTGAATCCCGCTTATCTGGTATTAAGCCCAGTGAAAAGGGGAAGATTGACTGTGAGACTAGAATGCTCACTCAGCAACTATGAGGAGCGAAAAAACTACTCGATAGTGGTGTCCTGCTCACAAATCCAGGCAAGATCAACAAGATGAAGGTGCACCTGAATCTGTGTGTCGTCGGGAAGTCAGAAAATGTGAAACTTAAATGTTTAATTTAATTCAGTTTGAATTTTCCCATCGATTCATTGGACCAAAGTGCTCGATCTCAGGTTAACATGTCGGCTCCTTATGCAAATGCTTCGACAATGTCTGGTTATGTAACTTGAAGTCAACTGGTGGATGGGGACTAGCAGTGGAATCCAGGATGCGCATTTCGACCTATTTGGGATTCGTCAACTGAACGTACCTACATTCCCCAGTGAGTGATGGCGTCCCCACCGAGGTGGCTGTCGTGACCCAGGTGGTCTGGTGGAAACTATGGACACTGGGTCCAAGCCTCGGTGGGAACATCATCACTACTCACTGGGGAATGCAAGTACATCCAGTTGACGAGTCCTAAATGGGACGAAATGCGCACCCTGGATTCCGCTGCTAGTCACCATTCACCAATTGACTTAAATGTTTAATTCTGTTAAGTTGTATAATATCTCATTCTGCTGGGTTTTAAGTACACCGTGGGTTGTCGACTCCTTTTGTGCGTGCGCCTGTGCGAGAGAGAGTGTGTGTGTGTGAATTCGTTGTTGTCAACCACTTTTGCTCATTTTGTGTTCATTTCATTTGATTGAGTTATTTCTTAAATTATTACTTACAAAATTTTTGATTATTTGTTTTAAATTCCCGACCCACCCCCAATATTGTCCGTCGCTACACACACACACACACATACAGTATTCAAAAAACTTTCAAAATCAATTTTATCATTCCCCATGTGAATTGATCCCTTCATTATTTGATATAAGTATATAACTTGGGCACTGACATTATTTGATAAATCACATACTGTTATACAGTAATATTTACTGATGATATTTCGAGTACAAATTATTGCTCAGCAGATCGAGTGTGAGGACAAATACTCGCCACGGATGACATTAGCTAGTGGTCGCACTATGTCGTGAATTGGCAAAAGTTAGAATTCATGGGTGCTGACCATTGGATCAATTCCCAGTAGCCTATTGGTCTACGAGCTCGTTAGCCTTGTAACCAGAAGGTCTGGTCGACCCGAAGTGCCTACTGATGAGAAACTAGGATGAAACACCTGGCTGTTGAGTACTCCCAGTTGGTTTTCCAATGGTTCTCTAAATGATGTTAGCTCATGATGAAATCCTGTAGCCAAGTCCATTTTATGCTAAAACCTGCACTGAAGATGTTGTCTGGAAGTGGGACGGCGAAAGCTTCGCAATTAAATCACAACTAGTAGCTTAAAGAACACAACTAATTGAATATCATCCACTTGAGCTACAAATCTTCTCCATTATTTCAAAATGAAACCTAGGTGCTGCGTTTTCTAAGGCAATAGCAATCAGATCAGTGAAAATAAAAACAACCTAATTCTATGT
Organism: Trichobilharzia szidati; assembly: GCA_944472155.2. Taxonomy (NCBI): domain Eukaryota; kingdom Metazoa; phylum Platyhelminthes; class Trematoda; order Strigeidida; family Schistosomatidae; genus Trichobilharzia; species Trichobilharzia szidati. The sequence continues at coordinate 53,648,017 of OX235277.1, read as the reverse complement.
ACACAGAAAGAGATAATAGTGAACTTTGCACTACTGCTTAGGTGATTCAAACTTATAAAACAAAATTATGCAGTTTTTCTTATGTCATGTATTCTCTTACTTTATTTTCTCTAGTATTTAGAAAATTTTATTGTTTCATCTGAACTTCATTCACCTAACTTTATTCTTACTAATTTATAAAAAAAACCTATTTTCTGTGGTTACATAACCTATTGTTACCTTGTGAAACTACCAAAGAAGGGCAACTTAGGACTCTACAAGAACTGGCGAAGAATCATGCTCTTGTCAACGCCAAGTAAAATCCTGAGTCGCATCATCCTGGAGAGAATCAAGGACGCACTGGATACAGAACTCCGACCAGAACAAGCTGGATTCAGGAAAGGCAAATCATGTTCTGACCAAATTGCAACTCTACGCATCATCATCGAACAAAGCATGGAATGGCAATCAAACCTCTACCTCAACTTTATAGACTTTGAGAAGGCCTTCGACAGCGTTGACCGCGAAGTAATTTGGAAACTACTCGAGTACTACGGTGTACCCCAAATATTCATCAACCTTATTCAACAGCTGTACGACAACGGCACATGTCAAGTGATCCACAACGGAAAACTCAGCGAGGCTTTTGGAGTAAACACAGGAGTCAGACAAGGGTGCTTATTATCACCAATGATATTCCTAATTGTGGTGGACTGGATTATGTGTCAGACAGTGGGAAACGAGAAGACAGGGATATCCTGGACTGACGTGAAGAACCTAGAAGACCTGGATTTCGCGGATGACTTATGTTTGATGTCACACAAAATCGAAGACTTACAAGCGAAAACCGACAAACTGGTCGAAGAAGCAGCAAAGACAGGACTCCAGGTGAACATAGACAAGACGGAGGTTATGAAAATAACCAACCAACCAACAACAACAACAGCAGCAACATCCAGCGCCAATCACCATCAACGGGAGGGATTTGAAAGAGGTTACTTCATTCACTTATCTAGGGAGCATTGTCTCAACTACAGGAGGAACGGACGAGGATGTCAAATCGAGAATCGGGAAGGCGAGAAACACATTCATCAACCTGAAACCAATCTGGAAATCTTCGTCACTCAGCATCAACAACAAAATTCGGATTTTCAATACAAACGTCAAGTCAGTTCTTCTATACGGATCAGAAACTTGGCGGGTCACAAAGAATATTTCCAACAGCCTGTTGCAGACCTTTATCAACAGCTGTCTTCGTTCTATACTCAAGATCAGATGGCCGGAAAGAATCACCAACAAGAAACTATGGGAACAAACAAAACAAGAACCAATCGCCCAACAAATATGCAGGAGAAAGTGGAGATGGATTGGACACTCGCTGAGGAGGCTGTTGGGTGACATCGCGCGTCAGGCCATCGCTCGAGTGGAACCCGAAAGGGAAGCGGCGAGTGGGACGTCCAAGGGTGACATGGAGGAGATCGTGTGAAGAAGAGTTGAAACAGTATGGACTAACATGGATGCAAGTGAAAAGTACAGCAGAAGACAGAAGCAAGTGGAGATGTGCAGTTGAAGCCCTATGTTCCACTAGGAACCCAAGGGAACAATAATAATAATAATAATACGTAACCTATTGTGTTGATTAATATACACGCTTACTAGGTAAGCTTCATTTCTACCACCAAACCCCCCCCCCCCAAAAAAAATAAAAAACTTTTGACTCTGTCTATTTGTTTTTAGGAATATTTAGTCTAATTATCCCAGAATTAGTCAACCCTTTTCATTTTTTAATAATTTAACAACCTACATCATTCTGAACTTATGTTACTTTATATGGTTCCTATAAATAACTTTTTGTCGTCTGCGTTAAAAAAAAGTATTTTCATCAAATCTTTTATGTAATTTGTAGTTGTGCATTGTTCAAGTTGTAGCCAGTTGAGAAGAAAAAGAATGAGCTCATATATTATCCTGGTACAAGTATCGCGTTCTTGATTTGTTACATTTAGCTCTTCTGACCAATCAAAACCAACGGAAGAAATTTGATGAAAGAGGTCACCTGCTCTACTTATCTCGCTAGAAAGCATCGTTTCAACTGCAGGCAGTCGGAACGCATGAGGATGTCAAAGCCAGCCAGAATCGGAAAGGCAAACAAAGTATGCACCTTCAACACTCTGAGACCAGTTTGGAAATCTTCTGACATCAGCACGAAGAACAAAATTCGGATATTCAACACTAATATGAAGCCAGGTCTTCTATGTGGGTCGGAAACTTGGCGACCGCGTCATGAAAAAAGGATTTCCAGCAAGTTACCGACTCTTATCAACAGTTGCCCACTTCACTGGCTCCAAAGTGAGGATCAGATGTCCGGCCGACCAGACAAAAAGAATTAATAACAAGAAACTCTGCTTTAGAACAAACCAACAAGCAAGAGCCGACTGCTCAACAAGTGTGTAGGAGCAAATGGAGATGGATTGGGCACACGCTAAGGAAACCATCGAGTGGCATCACACACTTTTCTTCACTCATTTTCTTGTCTACCTTTGTGTGCTATTTGGAACGTGGCAACTCGAACTGCTGCACTTCGGTGCCAAGTTATATGTTGAATCCAGCCAGCCAGATATCACACACCAGGACCTCGAGAGGAACCCGAACCGGGAACAACGAGTGGGGCGTCCGAGGGTGACATGCAGGAGGAGATGAGAGATTATGGGCAGTTATGGAGTCAGCTAAAGATTACTCCAGAGAGTAGGACTAAGTGGAGACGTGCTGTTGAAGCCCTCTATGTTCCACTCGGAATCCAAGGGAACAATAATAAAATAATAATAATATTCTGACTCTACACTATCTTTGCTCATTACTAAATTTGTCTACCGATCTGATAAGAAAACAGCGATTACGCAATAACTCCCAAAATAGGAAGGCAACGAGGAAATATACTGACGTAGTGACTTCGTACGATTTAACGGCGATGACGTAACGTAGCACTACAACCTCATTTAAAACACTTATTTGTGTGTAAATAATTGTGAAAAACAATATAATTTACTAGATATCATATAATGAGGTCAGTCATATAGGTCAAATTAGTAGCCCGGGGTCAGTTAGGTTATCCAAAGTACCTGTCCCGTAAAGTTGAATAATCTGAAGAACAACTCGACCATTGCGTTATGCATGCAATTGCGTGTAATCATACAATAGACTGGGACGGGATGAAAGTATTAAAAAGTAATATAGTTACGTGGAGATACAGACAAGTGTTGATCACGGAATCTTTGTTTATCGAATCAACACCAAGAACACGTGCAATGACGCAACATCTATCGCAGATGTTGTTGGGAATGATGACAGATACTCGCCAGCGATGACATTGGCTTGTGGTCGCGCTAAAAACCACGAATTGGTAGAAGACACAATTAATGGGCCATTGAGTCGAGGGTCGCAGTGGCTAAATGGTCAACGAACTCACTAGCCTCATAACCGGAAAGTCCTGAGTTTGAACGCTGCAGGTGGGTGCATACTGTCGACGAGTCCCAAACTAGGACGAGACAGCTGTCCAGTACTACCTGTTGGTTTTCAATGATTCTTCAACTGATATCAATCCGTGGTCAAACTTCAAAGATATGGCGAATGAATGAAAAAATACAATAAAACATAGGGGAAAGTAAAGGCTATATGAAACAATTATGATGTTGTGTGAGTACCTTGATTATGAGTAGCAATAAATTGCGCTTGAAACGTTATCCAGTTATTATCAGTGTATCACACTGTGCGTTATATCAAATCTACTTATCTAATAGGGAATTATATTCTGCCACACTGCTTAAATTCTACCCTTATATAAATGAATATCTACTTACTACTGCCACTCAGATATGATAACACATAAGGATTCATAGGAGAGTTTCAGTAATTTAGCAATACGCGATTATTATTATTATTATTATTCCCTTGGGTTCCGAGTGGAGTATAGGGCTTCAACAGCACATCTCCACTTCAACCGTCTTTAGTGAGCTGCACAATTGACCATAATCTTCCATCTTGTTCATGTCACCCTTGGACGCTCAACTCGCTATTTCCCATTCGGGTTCTAGTCGTGAGATGGCCTGACGCGCGATATCACTCAATGGTCTGCCCGATCCATCTCCACCTTTTTCGGCATATTTGTTGGATAATAGGTTCTTCATTGGTCCGTTCCCGGATTTCCTTGGTGCTACTTTCTTTCGACCAAGTATCTGATCCTCAGAATGGAGGTAGCGATGAGGACAGCTGTTGATGAAAGTCAGCAGTAACCAGTTGGAAGTGCTTTTGGTGACGCGTGTGTGTCAAGTTTCTGATCCACATAGAAGAAGAACTGACTGACCTGTAACTGTTGTTGAAAATTCAAATCGTGCTCGTTGTTCTACTGGCAGCAGATTCCCACCATGATTTTAGATTTGTGATGGTCTGTGCCTTGCCTTAACGTTCCTGCCTTTAACATCCTCATACATTTGGCCTGTAGTTGAAAGGATGCTAACCAAATAAGAGAAACACCTTATATGGTTGATAAAAGTCAGCAGAACAATCTAGAATCCAGGCGTTTCATCCCATTTGAGACTCTTCATCTGGACGTGTACAGCTGCATTTCAATCAGTCGATAGGGAATACAAAAAGTAAGCTAAATAAACCTGTGCATTATACAAAATTATTTAACTTACGTATATAATTTGAACTATAAATAGTACAGTTAGACATAGTCTCAGGATCAGTAACAGATCTTTTGCGTGGTAATACCTGAGCATACAAATGACTAGAGGGAGTTGTCTAGAAAAAGGGAGATAAATAGAAAAATTCAGACGATAGGTTGATGCCAGATTTGATTGTTCTGAAACAAAATGTGTCCCACACACGGGATCGACACTAAGTGTAAGTGAGCATTACTCAACAACTACTCAGTCAGCCAAACCTTATTGTGTGAAGGCTACTGATAAGTAGGTAGCTGTTCCCACGGCTAAAAGTCGAGACAGAGAGGGAGACAGCACCTTGACTAATGAGCAACAGTCCTACTAAGTGAAGAAACCCACGTGTTTTCTCCTAGCTTGAGAGCCTTCTGAAGGTCCGGTAGGTGATTGAATAATATATTAGAGTTCCATATGATAGGTGGTTGGTTTGAGCGTTGATGGAAACACCATCCCAGATTTGGATATAGAGAGATATATAAATCTTGAATTCTATCGCTGGCTACAACAATACAAATGGTATCAAGACAGGTAACCTTGTTTAATCAGCATCAATATTATATGTAACCATGAGAGGAGTTGAGATTCAATTTCTGGCATAGACGTGATATCTGGCTGGTTATCAATCAGAGGACATGTGTACTGCACAGCAACTCGCTCCAGTCCTCCGTTATGACTGTGAGCTACAGCCATCGAAGGTTGTTGTTGTTGTTACCTTGGGTTCCTAGTAGAACATAGGGCTTCAACTGCACGCCTCCACTTGCTTCTGTCTTCTGCTGTACTTTTCATCTCCATCCATGTTAGTCCATACTGTTTCAACTCTTCTTCACACGATCTCCTCCATGTCACCCTGGACGTCCCACTCGCCGCTTCCCTTTCGGCTTCCACTCGAGCGTTGGCCTGACGCGCGATGTCACCCGACGGCCTCCTCAGCGAGTGTCCAATCCATCTCCACTTTCTCCTGCATATTTGTTGGGCGATTGGTTCTTGTTTTGTTTGTTCCCGTAGTTTCTTGTTGGTGATTCTTTCCGGCCATCTGATCTTCAGTATGGAACGAAGACAGTTGTTGATAAAGGTCTGCAACAAGCTGTTGGAAATATTCTTTGTGACCCGCCAAGTTTCTGATTCGCACGTATAGAAGAACTGACTTGACGTTTGCATTGAAAATCCGAATTTTGTTGTTGATGCTGAGTTGAGTGATGAAGATTTCCAGATTGGTTTCAGGTTGATGAATGTGTTTCTCGCCTTCCCGATTCTCGATTTGACATCCTCGTTCGTTCCTCCTGTAGTTGAGCCATAGAAGGTGGAAGACATGAAAAGACTAGCTGTCTTTGATTGTAGATGTTTGCATTCTATCTCCCTTGTTAAATGTCATAAAATCGTGAGTAACAATGGGGTTACCTGTAGAATGTTAGGCAAGAATGATAGGTCGATCGATGAGCTTGTGAAGTTACACAGATTCAGATAACTAAGACGCGTATTGCACATGCCGATAGTCATCGTCTTCCTCTCTGCAGACAATGTTAGTCAACATAGGATTAGGTTGGAAAAGAGTTAGAAGTGATCACACCAATCCACTAATGTCTTAGACTGTTTGTTTGAGCCAGCCACGTAAGGGAAGAGTAGCTGCCTACCTAGTTGGCATATCCTCGGGATCCTAAGAACCAATAGAAGTGGGGATTATTAATGATATTGCCTTAAAATCATTCTCAGCGGTGCAGATGTATTCACTCTCTGTGATCCCCCACATCTAGCAAAGACTATTGTTTCTCCATGTGTTACTACTATTCTTTCTCCCTCATAGTTCTGTCCACTATAGCTTCTTTTTGAATCGCTTTTGTCTACACCGTGTGACCTACATACTAACTGACTGGTTTCAACGTAGAAATTTGCACCGATGTGCAGTAGTTCGAGTCGCCACACTTACCTTAGTACGCAATGCAAGAAAAAAAAAGTAAAGAGAGATTCAAAACAGAGATATGAGGCAAAAGAAATACTAATACGGAAGAATAGTAGAGTTTTATTGGATATTATAAGTCACAAGGAGCGGATGCATCTACACCAGCAATTGACAACGATTTTGAGCCATATAACCACCAATAGTCTCCAGCCTTCATTGGTTCTTACCATCTCGAGGACCTCAACCAGACTGGCAGTTTAAACATTCCAACGTGGCTTTACGGCTTAAACTAACTGTTGTGGATTTCATTGACTGATGAAGCCATTTTCTGGCCTGAACACCACTGGCCAGCTATTTTCCACCCTGATCCATCCTATGTCAGCTAACAGTGACCGTTATCGAGGAAGGCGACGGCTAGACATGCGTAACACATGTTCTAACCATCTCTATAAATCGATGTAACTTCACAACCTCGACGATTGATTTCCCCTCCGATCTACCTAGTACTCGATGCCTAACCTCAATATTGCTCACTTTATTATACCACTTCACAAGAGAGATAGAACGCAGACACATATGATCACGTGTACGATAGAGACGGCGTAAACCGGCATACGCGAAACGAGCCTTCTGTATCCATACTGAAATTTCTTCAGCGAACAACCCACTCACGTTGGCTGATGCAAATTCAGAAATAAGCAAAGTAAGTGGTCAACACGCTCCACCAACCCCTTCACTCCCTATTTCCAAGCTAGGAGTCGATATACTCCAGTTTTAGTCATGTAGCCTCATCATCTTACATTCGGTGGGAGCGAATCGCATGCCAAAAATTTGCAGACTGCAGCTCAAGGTGTTCAGAAGACTCTACATTATGTCAGCGTCCTCACATAGAAGGTCTATATCATCGACAAATTCTAAATCAACGAGATTATTCCCTGGTGGTAACAAGTCAATCCCTGAGTCGCTGAAGTCAGTTAGCGTTAAGTCCATTAATTGTGTGCTACATAAGCGTGTGGCAACTTAAACCTGCTACACTTCTGTGCGAAATTCTACATTAAAAGTCAGTCGGTCAGTCTTTTGATATTTACAATGAACAAAAGTGTCAAAGAACAAGCCTTACACAATATAAGACTTACACAAGAGCATATACAGCAATCTCTACGATTTCCAGGCATTTGAGAAGTTGCTTGTTGTTTGCCTGAATGACATTCACACGGAAAATTGTTATTTACACCGGCATCACCAGCACAACTATCACCACAACTTGGCATATTTGAAATATCTGTAGGAAGTGTAGTTGCAGTCACAGTTGTTGCTGCTCCTGTTGTTGTTGTCAGAATTGTTGTCATAGTATTAGGAGTAATAGCAATAGGATTAGTAGTAGTAATGATTAACTCGCCATACGGGTTACCTTTACCACTGCTGTTATTGGCACTATTATTATTGTTTTTATTATTTTTACTATTCTCATTGCTCACATCACAATCATCATTTAATTGTGAGTAATACGGTGATTGACAAATTTCATATCCTAATATATACAAATATACATAAGTAGAATAATAGAAAAAGAGATTAGAGATCAGAAATCAATCAATAAATTCAGAATCCTACATCATCAACAACAATGAATGAATAAATAAATAAAGATTATGCAAACATACACGTGTAGGAGGTGTGATGGATAATCTGTCAAATAATGTTTAAATGTTCAAGTGTTGGCTTGTGCAAATTTTATTGATTGATTTTGGAAGTTAGATTTCATCTTATGTAACGAAGTAGTGATACGGTGTGGCCTGTTTAAACACGACTTGGGGAGGCTACCAGAATTCCCGTCAATCTATCCAGCGCAAAATGCTGTTTAAACTCTTCTGCTTTTTCTCTTTTTTGTTCTCATTATATTGCAATTACATTAAATGATCAACCACACTGCATGGATGATTTCGCGAGAATATTTATATTATTGTTTCCTTTAATTCCCAGAGGAACATAGGGCTTCAGACGCACGTCTCCATTACGCGTTCAGTTCTCTTCCAACATTTTCACCACGGCTGCCTACATGTTTTCATCTCCTTTTCGCATCACCTCCTCCTCCATATCACCCTCGCACTGACGACTAACCAATTCTCCACTTCCCATTTGAGTCCCACTCGAGAGATGGCCTGGCTTGTGATGTCGTTCCCTTGATGGCTTCTTTTCTCAGAGTATGACCAATCCACCTTGATTTCTTCCTGCATATTTGTTGCACAATTAGTTCCTGCTGTGTTGGTTGGTTCGCTCCCGGAGATCCCGTCCTGTTGCTGATCTTTCCTGGCCGGCCATCTGATCTTGAGTAGTACTGAGAGAAGACAGCCAGCTGTTGATGAATGTCTGTAGTTCGTCCGAAGTGGCCTTCAAGGCGCGGCGAGAAGTCTCTGATCCGTATGTTTAGTAGCATTGACTTCACATTGGAGTTGAAAATCCGGATCTTATTTTCCAGGCTGAGTGCTGTTGCTCTGCTCACAGACTTGAGAGAAATGAAAGGTTGCCTTCCTTTCCCGATCGTCATGCCTTGATATCCTCATCAGTTCTGTCCGCATGTAGTTGAAACGATGCTTCCCAGGTAGGTTAAGGAGGTTATCTCTCTCAGATTTCTCCCACTTATGCTGATTGTTGTCTGTTGTTGTTGGCCGCCCACTTCTGTTTTCTTTATGTTCACCTGAAGTCCTATCTTTGATGCTTCTTTTGCCAACTTGTTGCTTTTCACTTGCATATCTTCCAGTTTGTGGGGAATCGGACATATATCACATCGGCGAAGTCCAGATCCTCCAAATTTTCATGTAGGTCCATTTTAAGCTTGTCTCCTCGTTTCCCACTAACTATCTGTCGCATTATCCAGTCTACCGCCCGCAATCAGGAAAATCATTGGAGATAGTAGGCAGCCAGTTTGTTTTACTCCCGTCTGCACTTCGAAGGATTCCGTGAGTTTCCTGTTGTGAATTACTTGGCAAGCAACGTTGTCGTACAACTGTTGGATGAGATGTGTAATCGTTGGCTGCACCCCTTGGTAGTAGCGAATTAGCTTCCAAATCACCTCTCGATCAAAGCTGTTGATTTAATTAGCTTCCAACTGAATACACTGGGCGATTCGTGTAGGGAATGAAGAAGAAATGCACAGAATTGTTTTTCTTTTCAAATGAGACAACACTACGTCACGTGATATACTTGAGATTATTACTTGACATGTATATCCTATATGAAGAGGAAATATTTTGGAATTAAATACGCTAAAAATCTCTATACTGTATGTCTGCACATATTGTCTGAAATAAGTCATTATATTGAAGGCTATTGAGTAAAAGATGACCGTCTAGTCCCCAGCTACGGATAACAGTGAGCACCCATGACCCCCGTCAGGGATCGAACCTGGATTATGAGGCATTGGAGGCTTTAGTATAAGGTTGGTGGTATGATTTCAAGAGACTACAAATAGTGTTTCCCTGCTTCACGTCGCTAGCCTTACTCTGAACAAAACGTTTACACAGTGTACAGAATTCTCAGTGTAATTTATCATTGCGCAATACCTTTTCTCTTCACCCAGGATCTCCAGGCAAATAGCAGTCTACAATATACCATGTTGTTACACACCTGACGAGACTTCCTCTGATTCCCACACGCTGCCTAATACCTTAGTTAACTAGGACAGTAAACCGTCTCTACTATCCTTAAACACCTGTGGAGTCATTCCATCAGGTCCCACAGTTATGCCTCGTTTCAGACTACGTACAGCTTCTGTGACCTCAGTTAGGGAGGCAGGACCTGCATTTATATCCCATCCAGGGAGATGTTGGATGCTTGGTAAGTTGGGCATGACTGTAGGCTAATTAAATCGCTTCTCAAAGCGTTTTTCCCAACGTTCCAGTCGTCTACCCTGAGAACTAATTATAGTGCCATTTTACTCAGAGATTGTTTCAATTATCATTTGCCTTTCACCACCTGTTTCCCTGATAAGTCTAAATAGTTGTCTGGTATTACCAATCGCCGATACCTTTTACATCTCTTTCGCTTTTGTTGCCCACCACTGTTCATAGTCATTGCGAAGACGTCTTGTTTAGTTTGCGTTTGAGTAGATTTCGCTCCTCATCATAATCGGATCTCACTGGCACCAGTCTTCTTACCTTAATCAGTTCGGATGAGGTGGTAGAAATCCACTGATTCCCACTAACTTTTGGTTTTAGCTTATTAACAGCTTTTACAGCTGTGTCTACGGTTAACTGTATGTTGTGCCAGGCTACCTCAGGGGAACTCCTGCTGTCGACCTCAGACACCCGTTTCGCTATTTCTTCCTTAAATAGGGACTCAGTGTCTCGATCTAGTTGGGGACGTAACTGTTTCGATGCCATCAATTTCTTATATCCATTTAGACGTAAGCATAAACGTGCGCGATCCAGAGCGTGATCAAAGTCTACGCATGTGTTCCAGAAGGAGCGACAGTCTTCTACTGACCCTCGCCAACGAAACCCTATGGCTATGTGGTCTATCTGAGTCCAGCGTTCATTTGGTGATGGAGGTCGCCAGGTTACAGTCTACAATATATCATGTTGTAACAGTAGAAGACACAGGCTATATTCGAAATTTGGTATCTCTACATAGACAAATTATGCACACCTTATCTGCAAATCACCATTTGCACAGATCTTCCGGGCTGTGCTACTTCTACCCTTCCCAATGTTTTTCTTTGTATTCCTTCCACGTCTCCCATGTATCCCCACAACGATGAATCATTTGCTTCCTCTGACAACAAATCTATCTCCATGCTATTTAATGTTTTTATGGCGATGAATATCTCTTTATATGCATATATATACTACTGATAACTCTTGTCAGTAGTACACGCCACACTGTGATGCATTGCTTTTAGTTCTTGAGCACATATCAATCCCTAATGATATTTTTTCTTCATCTCTGAGAAATACGTACCAGTAATTTGAAAGCCAATTGAAAATGAGTGTGAGTACATTTTGAAATTCAAGGATATAATTGAATGGTTGGGACATCAAGAATCAGGGAAAATATGATGAATTGTGTTAGGTGGAAATTCAAGTAGCCTAGTGATTCAAGCAGGTCGACATAATGACATGGTTAACCATAATGTAGAAAGCAAGAATAAGTGTGTGAGCGGTTGTCAATTTTTCAGGTGTTCACACCGTGGAAGAGTATTGGGGTGCTGTGTGACACCAAAGAAACCAGGGGATAACTGCTTGAGACCGGTGTTCCACCTACAACATGTTTAAATAGGATTTTAGAGTTGTGTACATACCTACAAAGACCTTATCGTCGGCTACGGACAGTCATAGAGTAAGTCAGGATATATTAATTAAGCGGTCGACTGTTTTTGTACCCACCCTCCTCCGCCATACAGCGAAAAGGAATCACCTAACTGCCGTCACACACATATCTGCTCTAGCAGTACGAATATGTCCTCTGACCCTTAACACAGTGTTTAATCCCTGACTAAACCACATTTCAGGAGTGGCAAGACGCGCGGGTACATTCTCTTCAAACCACTTAGCTCTGTATCATTGCGACATGCAGGTTCGACCATCATCATGTCAAGGTTACAGCTATATCGGCAAAACAAAAAATGAAGGAACTAAGCTCTAAGGAGCGACGAAAATTGATTTTGAAAGTTGCATGATCACTTTGACAGAGAAACGAGTAATAAATTGTACTTGAACTGTCATTCACCAAATGACATTCTATCTGCCACCAAGTCCGAAATCAAATAAACAAACTTTTACAGAACTGAATCTCATCTCAGTTTATCACAATTGGAAACATTTCAAGAAACATAATGTCAAGAATTAGGACATTACTTCTGTCAATATTTTAAGTTTAGATAGTAGTCAAGGTGATGGAACAAGCACTCCTCACGCCCAACACTGCCCTCCGCACCACCCGTCCTTCCTGGGCTTACTTTTGGTTAGTGAACTAGGTGAGGTTTAAGAGTACATTGGCCAGGGAATATATCCAAACTATGTATGGATGGCGACCATTCTGTGTCAGTGAACCACCAGTCACGCGGTGAGATTTGATAATACAAACTTAAGTAGGTAAAGTTCAACAGTCAGTTTATAGGGATTTGATTCGTTTCAAATTTGATGACTCACTAATATCAAGTCACAGAACCTTTGAAAATCAGGGAGTACTGGACAGTTGTTTCACCCCAGTTTAGCATTCTTCAGCAGTACACACCCGTAACCCACCTATCCAAGGATCGAATCTAGGGGACCCTTTAGGCTACATGGTAAGCTTGCTGACCATTTTGGCGTGAACACCAGCCAATGTCATCCGCGAGTGTTTGTCCTCACACACCCCAACCTGATCGACGCCCCCCCCCCCCGCTAGACACGAATTCTCACCAAAAATCCAGGAAATCCAGTGAGTCGCTAGTGCGTTCTGGTGAGATGTTGTAACCAGTGAGGTTCATCAGGTCGAGTGTGAGGACAAACGCTCGTTGATAGCATTGGCTGGTGGTCACACAAAAATTTCGAACTGAGAGAAGTTAGAATTCATGGGTCATTGAATTACAGCCCAAGTGAATGAATGATCGTCAACGAGCTTGGCCTGATAAACTGAAGGTCCCTGGTTCGACCTTTGCAAGGATCGTGGGTGTGTGCTGTTGAAAAGTGTTAAACTAGGATGCAAAAACTGTCCAGTACTCCCTGATCTTCAATGACTCCTTAACTAAGAATTACTAGACAAGTTCAAGATGGACGCACAACAGGGCTCAACAGCGAAGGGTTCCACCACACACACACACACACACACAGACGATATGACAGAATCACAGAATATACTACAAAAAGTATACAAAAACAACAACAACAACAAAGGCACTTACTTCTTTGAGCATTACTATTGACTTTGGTATTTTGTAAATCTCTTCGTAAAGTACTACTGCTACTACTACAATTCGCAGCAGTAACAATGACAGATGATGAATTAGTAGATTGTGCAGTTGCAGGAGGAGGAGGAGGAGGAGGGGGAAGAGGTAGAGGTAGTGGTGGTGGTGGGATAGACGGCGGAGGTTGATTAACACTTGCATACAGCCCATCTGAATCTGAAGCGGCATCATCACACAATGATGAATAACATCGACTATTCGATTCAAAACTGTTTGTTTGCAGCTTAATTCGTTGTTGGTGGTGGTGTAGCTTCGGTATAATAGCGATATCATATAGATTTTGATCATTGTCTATTGATCTTTTAACAGCTGGTACTGAATAATACGTTAACTGATCACTAATATCCTCTAGGGTATCCTCTTGTTCATGATTTATTATTGTCTTTATCGGTTTATTCTGCATAGAATAGAGGGAGGAGATGGGGGGGGTTGGAGAACAATGACAACAATTATTGAGTAGTTATTTGTTTAAAAGTATAATGGCATAAACAATGCATGTGTTAAAACAATTGACTGAGTATTGCATCCAATATATCATAAAAATAGGGGAAATAATGCACTAACGATCAATTTCTTACCGCGCTTCACTAAGATATGAAGTCAATCTTTATCATTCCTTTGGGTTTCCAGTGGAACACAGAGGGCTTCAAGCTTGAGTTTTAGAGTTTCAGTAAAAGAGAATGATGCTCAGGAAGCCTACGTGTGCTTTTCGAAGTGTGTGGGCGGTTGTTACTTCCCGGCTACCCACACCGTGGAAGTCGATTGATTCTTCGGGTACCTGAAACAGAAACAGAGTTAGTGTTGCGTGACCACAGAGCCCACGGGACAGCTGCTTGAGGCAGATCGGTCACACACGGCCTGTATGAAATGGCTTTTAGACTTGGTTCCGCATTAGTAAACTTACCGCCGATTACGGACCACAGTAGAGTAAGTCAGAATGTATAATTTTTGGGGTCAACCTTTTCTAATATCCTCTCTCCAGAGTGGAGAGACAGCATGCTGGTCATCTGAGGGAAACACCTTACTGCTGTTACATCCCTGTTCACCAGCAGTACGACTTCGCCCACAGACCCCCAGAGTAATGTTTTAAAAAATCTTACACTGTGCCGTTAACTGCTTTTAGTCTAATTGTTATCCTAACAACCTTCCTAGCATGGTAGGACTTGTAGGAACCATAATTCCAGCCAATGTACACTGTTGGGTCATTGCGATATGCAAGTCCGACCAACACGTCAAGGTAGCAGCTATCGGTCGGGTTACAGTTTCAGTAGCAATGGTATTCATTTTTTACGAGGTAGGATTGCTGGCTTCACGTCCAACCTTCTCACTTTATACCGGGCTTACTACCGGTTGGGCGAAGTTAAGGAGTGTATCGACCCGGCGGATCGAACTCCAGACGATATGGGTGATTGGCGAGTATTAAACTAATATTGAACCACTTTTTCTTTATGATGTTGCAAGGATAACTCTGATATTTTGACAAGAGTGTTGACATTGAATGACTGACTTGTTTCAACATAGAACTTTCCACAGATGTGTAGCCGTTCGAGTTGCCATTCTCCCTCCATGTAGCACACAAAAGCAAGAGAAGAGAGTAAAGAGAGATTCATCGAAAGAGAGATAATAAACAGAAGTGCGAGTGAGAGAAAAAGAATAGTAATATGGAAGAACAATAGAGTACTTTGATTGGATATGACAAGTCACAAAGAGTGAATGCATCTGTACCAGCCATTGACAACATTAGTCTCCAATCATTGGTTCGTAGCATCCCGAAGACCCCGACCGGCCAGGTAGTCTACGCTTCCCTACGTGACTCAAATTAAGTGTTAGAGATTTCATGGACTCAATATAGGTTTTGGTTTGACCACCACTAGATAACTCTTTTCCAACTTGATCTATCCTATTTCAGCTAACACCAACCGTTATCGAGGAAGGCGATGCCTAGGCATACGTAACAGATATCCTAACCATCTCTCTCAATCGATGTCACTTCACAACCTCATCGATCGATCAACTTTACTTCCCTACCTAGCACTAAACGCCTAACCAACTCAATCTTACTAACCCTACTATGCCACCTAATATGTGAAGGGAGATAGAACTCAGGCACCTATGATCAAAGACAGATAGCCTTTTCATGTCTTTCACTTTCAATGTCTACCTCACAGTCATAAAGGAGAGGGAGTGAGCGGACTGCTGAGCAGTACACACGCCCTTTGATCGATAATCAGCCGGATACCACGTCTACTAAACCAGAGATGGCGTAAGTTGGTGTATGCCAAACGAGCCTTCTGTATCCGTGCTGAGATTTCGTCAGCGAACAACCCACTGGCGTTGGCTGATGCAACTCCCCAAATACGTGAAGTGGTCAACACTCTCCACCACTTCACTCCCAATCTTTAAGCTAGGAGTCAATGTAGTATCAACACTAATACTCATTCAAATGACTATCGTTTAGGGTGAGAAGTTAGTTACAAGTTAGGAATAAGGTTATAGAAAAGGTTTAAGACACACCTTCCGCAGTCAATCTATTCTGTGAATCCTGAAGGTCATTAGTTATTAATAATAAATTTAATTTCTCTGTTATTACGTATGCAAACTTTGATTAGCTGTCTCAAGGGTCATCGCTGTGCTTCTCTGCTTGGATCGCTATTCGTGTAACTTTGTCCATGGGTTAAAACACAACGACTGATGTTTATCCGGCAGTCATAGTCTCCACACATCTAGAGATTATGAGTATGAATTACAATACTGACGAGTATCAAACTACATCAAGTGCCCGACAAAATTATCCTTCACCTCACAGAGGTAAGTGGTTTTCATTGGTTGACCACCCCTTCCTTTACTTTTTCTAAGACCAGTCTCAGGTCTAGGAAAACAGAATGGAAGTTGTTGAGATGGCATTTGTGACGCTTATTCAAGCTATCGAAGCTAGTATCTGAAAATAACATTATACACCGAGAGACGCTTTCCAAATACATGTCGTCAGATCACAGAATTGATCACAGAGTGTCGCTTCCATAAGCCTGTCGTACCACTGAGATAGAGATAATATAACATAAAGAATTGCCGTATATCTTATGTACAGAGAGTAAACTTGTGAGCACCGAAGCGTTGTAAATCCGACTTTTGTCCACTCAAACCAACATCGTAAGCGCCGTGGACATGCTGTCCTGGCTTTCATCACACGTTTAGAAATCTCACCCACCACGCATCAAATAATACATAAACAACTACACAGATAGATAAGATCATGAAACGACTATTCGATGGGAATCGCCATGTTACTTTCCACTTCTCAGTATGACGTATTGTGGTGAGTGCTACTTATAATCCGATATAAGTAGTATATCAGGAACGAAGTAACAACATGTTTGGCACACCGAAAAGAGCAATCAAAGAAGAGAACCATGAGAAGAATGTTGCCATATGATGCAGAATCCAAGAAGCTATCGAATGAGACGATATTCGACCAATTCGTCAAGGATGTGGTAAAGATGTGCAAATGGCCGGTTTAGAATATGGTATTCCAAATTTAGCTATGTACCATACGTTTCACCAAATAAACATTCCTTTCAGTCTCCTCAGTCTTGTCTTCTTTACATTTGGTGTCGCTGCCTCTGCCGGAGATGAAGGTGCCGTGGCCGCAGGTGTTCGAGGATGGAGATGTGCGGACGTTCCTCAGGGACTTCGAAGCTGTCGCGGAGCTGGTTGGAGTGCAGGAGCAGAAGGCGAAGCTGGTTGTCTTGGGAACGCTGCTGAGGGGCCGCGCGAAGGCTGCGTACGACAACGCTCGGGAGCTGGAAGGTGAGGCGGCGTGGGACAAGGTCGTCGAGAGGCTCGTGTGCGAGTTCGACAGCCCTGCGGACAGACAAGAGGCGCTGCAGAAGTTCCGGACGCTGAGACTTGGCCAGGATGGGGATCCGTTGGTTCTCGCAGTAACGCTGACGAATCACCTGCGACGCGCGTTACCCACCCTAGACGAAGATTCACGGGAGCAGTTGCTTGCATCTCAGTTCCTCGAATGCGTCCCGACAGATATCGCTCATCAGTTGCAGCTAGTTAACGCAGCTCAGCCAATGGATGTCTATGAAATGGCCAAGGTGACAAGGCAGATAATGACCTCGCATGTTGCTCCAGTGATGTCGGAGGGCCAAGATTCCAAGAAGATTGAAGACCAGATTGAAGAGTTGAAACAACAGGTGGCAGCTATGCAGATAAAGAAAAAAACAAACAACAGATGCTTTGCTTGCGGAGGAACCGGTCACTGGCAGAGAAACTGCCCGAAAAGAAGGCAGAAAAACCTTAAACGATACAGTCTTCCTTCTTTTTCTCGCTCGCGTTTAGAGGTGGTCGGGTTAGTCGAAAGAGGTTCAGTGTACGGGAGATTACGAGTGAACGAAAAAGAAATAGTTTGTTTGATCGACACAGGGGCGGCAGTTTCGTTGATAGGTAGAGAACAGTGTAAGGAAATAAGGCCGTGCACATTAGCAGTTCAGACGGTAGGAGGACATCCGTTGCACATTCTTGGCGTTTCAGACTGCGTTGTAGAGATTGGAGCAGGAAAAATACGATATCCGTTTATTGTAACTTCTGATATAAGACGAACGATTTTGGGAGCAGACTTTCTCAGAGAAGTAGGAGCTGTAATCGATATGAAGAATAGAAAAGTGGTCACAAAACACGGGCAATTCGCGATACATGAGAATAGTGAAGTCGCTGAGGTGGAAACCACAACCATTGTTCAGCAAGAGGCACCACGTCTAACCACGTTGATGAGTAAATATGCCGGTTTATTCACTAGTGATGGAGACCCATACGGTTATTGTGATAAGGTAAAGCATAACATCCCACTGAAGGATACGGGGAAGACAGTCTTTTCATCGCGACGAGTTCCGGTTCACCTTGAAGAAGAAGTTAACCGACAAGTCAGAGAAATGTTAAACGACGGAATAATCGAAGAAGCCGACAGTCCGTACAGTTCGCCAATCCTTTTGGTGAAGAAAGCTAACGGGAAATATAGATTTTGTGTCGACTTCAGACAGCTGAATAGCCTCACCGAAGTAAAACAGTGTGCAATGCCTACCGTAACAGAAACTCTTGATCGCCTTCATAAAGCCAAGTTATTCACCGTGTTCGACCTACGATCGGGTTACTGGCAGATCCCAATAGCAGAAAGTGATCGAAGTAAAACAGCTTTCACAGTTGGGCAGAAACAATACCAGTTTAAACGAATGCCATTTGGATTGGTAGGTGCCCCATTTACATTCAGAAGATTAATGACCTTATTACTGAAGGGTCTGAAGAACGTAGAAGTATATGGAGATGACTTGGTGGTGTATAGTGAGACAGAAAGCGACCATATAGACCACATCGAAGCTATCTTAAAGAGAATTGATGACTTTGGACTGCGTATTAATAAGAACAAGTCCCAAATAGCTAAAAACACGGTTGTCCTCCTGGGTTACAAAGTGGGAAATGGCGAAATACGGCCATTGCCGGAGAAAATCCTGACGGTCAAAACCAGCGAAGTGCCAAATTCAAAGCGAAAGCTGAGACAGTTTTTGGGAAGAGCGGCATTCTACAGCCGATTTGTCAAAAATTTCAATGAGATAGCAAAACCGCTATATACGTTGCTGAGTGACGCGAAATTCATGTGGACGGAAGAGGCACAGCAAACGTTTGAGCGAATTAAAGAGCTGTTAGATGGTCAACAGATGACGTTGAAACTGCCAGCGCCGGGGAAGCAGTTCACAGTTTCGACAGACGCCAGTGATTATGGTATAGGTGCTGTTTTAAGACAAACAGATGGGGTTGTTGAATACGCTAGCCGTGTGTTGACACTTGCAGAACAGAAGTATTCTACGGTGGAAAAGGAGTGTTTAGCTATTGTATGGGCACTAGAAAAATGGAGACCATATCTGATCGGCCGCCGATTCCACATTGAGACCGACCACAAACCTCTTCAGTGGTTGAAAACAGCACGGGATCCACGAGGGAAGTTATCACGATGGATGTTACGCCTACAAGAGTATGACTTCACGATTGGACATATTCCAGGAAAAGAAAATGTAATAGCTGACTATTTGTCGAGATCAGATAATGAGACTGAACTACCAGAAGTAGCGTATGCAGTAAACGCTTTGGAGCAAGATCCCTTACAACTTGTTCGCCACCAGAAGTCGGATCCTACTCTTAAGACAGTCATTCAGATGATACGTGAAGGGAAAGAAATTGAAATGGCAGCAGAGAATAAAGAGTTAAAGATGCTACTGCAGCAAAAACATAGACTCAAACTAAACGCTGCCGGCGTCCTAACTTGGAAAGACAGTGATGGTAGCTGGGTTACAGTGATACCAAAAAGCCTTCGTCGTGGGGTCATTCAAGAATGCCACCAACTAGCCCATACAGGAGTTACACGAACATACGACCTAGTGAGCCAAAGTGCATACTGGCCAAACATGAGAGGCGATATTGCAAACTACGTACTCGCTTGCCCACAGTGTCAATTGATGAAGGGTGATCGGTGCATTCGACCACAGCTACAAACGATACCCGTAACGGCGGTTGGTGACTTATGGTCCGTGGACATAATGGGTCCTTTCCCTCAGACAGCAAGTGGAAATCAATACATTTTAATGATGACGGAACACGCCACGCGGTGGGTAAATGCTGTAGCGATTCCAGATCAGCGCGCCAAGACCGTAACCGAGGCCGTCATTCGACATATTGTGGCGGATCATGGTGTACCGAAAATGATATTGACAGATCAAGGCCCCTGTTTTGAAAGTGAGGAGTTCAAGACTCGTCTGGAGGCACTGGGTATTAAGAGGATTAGAGCGACTCCGTATCATCCGCAGACAAACGGCTTAACCGAAAGGAACAATCGTACACTCAAGGAGTGGCTAGCTGCGAAAAGAGGCAACTGGGAAACTGACTTACCGTTGGTATTACTAGCACATCGTGCCACAGTACAAGGGACAACAAAAAAGTCGCCTTTCCAGCTGATGTATGGGAGGAAACCACGCTTACCGGTGCACCATAAGACTTGGCCACAACAACAAAAATGGAACAGTAAGAGATGGACAAATGAGCGGAAACAAGCTATTCAGAATATACAAGAGAAGCGCAAGAAAGACATCGAAAATTATGGCAAGAAACAAATCAAAGCTTGGAAGCTGTTTGAAGTAGGTGACCAGGTGAAATGTAGAGAACGAAAGTATACTACCGGAAGTGGACCAGGATCAGGAAAGCTTCTGCCGAAGTGGGAGGGACCATATGTGGTCACATCGAGACGCGGTCCAGTGTACACAATAAAGAGAGGAGATAAAGAGAAAAGAGTAAACGCCAGTCTGCTACAAAGATGGAGAGAAGAATGTCAAGATGAGGTACCAGAAGAGCAGCAGGAAGAAACGTCTGTGCGGCGATCAAGGCGGTTACAGGAGAGACTTTATAATGAGGGGGCGAGTGTGGTGAGTGCTACTTATAATCCGATATAAGTAGTATATCAGGAACGAAGTAACAACATGTTTGGCACACCGAAAAGAGCAATCAAAGAAGAGAACCATGAGAAGAATGTTGCCATATGATGCAGAATCCAAGAAGCTATCGAATGAGACGATATTCGACCAATTCGTCAAGGATGTGGTAAAGATGTGCAAATGGCCGGTTTAGAATATGGTATTCCAAATTTAGCTATGTACCATACGTTTCACCAAATAAACATTCCTTTCAGTCTCCTCAGTCTTGTCTTCTTTACAGTATTTCCCATTGTTTCCCCTTCTATTATTATTATTGTTATTATTGTTATTGACAAGGATGAAATGCTTTTTGAAATCGTAATATCCTGAAGTGTTTTTCACAACACGGTTTAATCCATACGTGTTGTGCAAATGCACCTTAAGGCGAAGAAGACAAATGTATGAACATCCATTACCAAGCATGCATGTTGTTCTTAAAAATAAGGAATTGGAACAACCAAGTCAGTGACAGACACAGTGTGACGCATTTATTTCAGTGTCATCATCATCAATAGTTAAAATAAAGTGATGTCAACATACTTCAATAAAATTTGTGTCCGAATATGTAGGCACCGGTGGAAGTTCACAATTTCTATGGGAGTTACTTTCTTGCCTTCAGATAGAAAAAGATAAATAAACAAAGAGAGAAAGAGAAGAAACGTGTTAGATGGTTAGAAGTCAGTAACAAAAGGTTATAAAATACGGGATACATTCACAAAATATTTAAGCAAAACTATTGAGCAGAACTTTAGAGCTTTTCGGCAACCTTAGTTAGTTAGATAGCGGTCAGTTGCCCACTGCCGGGCTATTATTATGTTATTATTCCCTTGGGTTCAGTGTGAAACATAGAGCTACAGCGGTATATCTTCATTTCTCTCTGTTCTTTGTAATCTTTTTCCTAGCTGGTTCCACAATTGCCCACAAGCTTTTATTTTCTCCCCTCCCCCCAGTGTCAACTATCCAACACCCAACTCGTTGTTTCTCACTCGACGGCTTCCTCAGTCTACGTTCAATCCATCTCCATTTCCTTCTGCAGCAGGTTCTTCACTAATTCATTGCTTATCCATTTCCATCTGACCTTCAGTATCGAGCGAAGGCAGTTGGTCAGTTGTTGATGACAGTCTGTGGTAGCCTGTTGGAAAGGCTTTTCGTGACGCGTCACGTATCTTATCCGTAAGGAGGCACTGATTCAATATTAGTGTTGAAAATTCTGATCGTGTTTCTTATACTGAGTGCAGTCGATTTCCGCACTGATTTCAGAGTAATGAAGGTCTATCTTGCTTTTCCGATCCAGCCTTTGACATCTTCATATCTGTTAGAGAACCACTGGAAAACCTGGGAGTACTGGACAGCTGTTTCGTCCTAGTTTGGGGCTCTTTATCAGTACGCACCCACCGGGGTTCAAAAATTGATCTGATGCTCACTAGCGACTGACCCAATTCAGGCAGTTACCTGGTGTCCTGGTGAGAAGCCGTGACCAGTAGGGTACAGCAGGTTGAAGGTGAGAACAGTTACTTGCCGAAGACATTGCAAAGTGGTCACGGTATGTCGTGAATTCGCAGAAGTTAGAATTCATGGGCTGGCCATTGGATCGGGTCCCAGTGGCTTAATGGTCTACGAGCTTGCCGTGTTACCAAAAGCTCGTGGGTTCGAACCCAGGAGGTGGGTACGCACTGATAGAGTCCCAAACTAGGACGAAACGGCTGATTGTCCAGTACTCCCTGCAGGTTTTCCAATGGTTCTCTAACTGATGTCAGCTCATGATGAAATCCCCTAACCAATCAAACAAAATCCCTACAAACCAACACTTGAAAATCTTCATATCTGTACCGCCTGTAGTTGAAATGATGCTGCCCAAATATGTAGAAGTCATCTCCATTAGATTTCGCCCGTTGATTGTGAATGGCGCTTATTGTTGTTAGTTGGGTAGCTTCATCACTTTTGTCTTATTGTGTCCACCTGAAGTCCTGTTTTCGCTGCTTTTTCTGCCAACTTACTGGTTTTCGTCTGTAGACCTTCGAATTTGTGTGATATTAGACATTAATCACCCGTGAAGTCCAAATCTTCTGGAGTCTTATTGTCTTCTTGTTCCCCACGGCCTGCCGCATGATCCAGTCCACAACATTCAGGAATGTAGGCAGTGATAGTAGATAGCACTGCCTTACTCCTGCCATCACTTCAAAGACTTCACAGAGTTCTTTACTGTGAATCATTTCGTATGTGACATCATCATATAGTTGTTGAATGAGGTTGATAAAGCTTTGATGGCAATCCTTAGTGTTGAAGCAGTTTGCAAATCACTTTGGTGTTAACGCTGTCGACGGCTTTTCTAAAGTCGGTGAAATTGAGGTAGGTTTGTCGTGCTTTCCCGATTGTGACTGGTTCTGACATCTTCATATGTGCCGCCGCCTATAGTAGAGACGATACTGCCCAGGCAACAGGCTATAATCCACGCTTATTGTCTGAGGGTTAATTTTACTGTCCAGTTGCCCAGCCATGTTGTACAGATGAAGCAGGATTCGAACTCGCGACCCGTAGGCTGAAGGTTTAATGCTTAAGGGCAAAGGAACCACATCTGCATTCGTGGCAATGTAATAACAATCTTGGACCCAATAATTCTCCATTTCGTTGATAAGCATTTCTAAAGAATTTCTAAAAATCAAATCAGCTATCCAGTGTGCATTTCAAATATTTTTTCTACCTTAGTGAAAAATTTTTTTTAACAGAATCATGATGTTTAATCAAATTACAAATATGTGCGTTGATATGTGGCTCGTTGGATGAAAAGACACTCGACTTTCAGTAACAATGAGCTCTGTCAGTTTCGGCAAGTTGCATCAGCCAACGTTAGAGGGGTTGATCGGTGATTAAATCTCAGCACAGATACAGAAGGTTCGTTTAGCATTTGCTAACATACGCCATCTCTGGCTTAGTAGATGTGATATCCGGCTGTCAACCAAAGGACGTGTGTACTGCTCAGCAATTCGCTCCGTCCTTCTTTATGACTGGCTGTGAGCGAGACATGGGAGACATGAAAAGGGTGGCTAGCTGTCTTTGATCATAGGCGTCTCAGTTCTATCTCCCGTGTGAAGTGGTATAATAAAGTGAACAATATTGAGATTAGGCGTCGGTCGAGTGCTAGGTAGGTGGGAGGGGATATCAATCGACGAGGTTGTGAAGTTACATTGATTGATAGAGACGGTTAGGACATGTGTTATGCATGCATCCCTAGTCATCGCTGAAGCTGACATAGGATCGGGTTAGAAAAGAGTTAGCTAGTAGTGGTCAAACCAACCAACATGGCTTCATCAGTCAATGAAATTCATAACACTTAGTTTAAGTCACGTAAGGAGGCGAAGACTGGGTGGCTGATTGGGGTCCTCGGGGTGGTACAAACCAATACAGACCGGATACAATTGGTGATATGGCTCAAAATCGTTCTTAGTGATAGCGCAGATGCATTCACTCAATCTTTGTGATTTGTCATATCCAATCAAAGTACTCTATTGTTCTTCCGTATTACTACAATTCTTTTCCCTCACTCACAATTCTATGCATTATCTGTCTTTCGAACCTCTTTTTACTCCCTTCTCTTGTTTTGTTTGGTGTACAGAGTGTGGCCAGTAGAAATGCTGTACATCTATGCAAAGTTCTATGTTGAAACTAGTTAGTCAGTCAGTCAGTCTCGCAGATTCGAGTCCAACTGCACCTAAAACATCAGCCTAAACAACAAGGTAGTATCATCAATCAACACACGATAAGTGTCTGTCTGTTTTCGACATAGAACTTTGCACATATGTGCGGCAGTTCAAGTCGCCACGCTCCATGTAGCACACAAAGGAAGAGAAGAAAGTAGGAGAAATGCATAATATAGACAGTAAACAGAGGTGTGAGACAAAGGAGTAGTAATAATGAAGAACAAAACAGTTTCATTGGAAATCATAAGTCACAAGGAGTGGATGCATCTGCG
>OX235277.1:53597561-53622492 GCA_944472155.2 Trichobilharzia szidati | reverse complement strand
CACCAACAACGAATCTCATCTTCAATAGACCAATTTGTTTCAATGACAACCTTCGACAAATTGAATCTAACATCACCATCATCAGCATCAGTATTTATGGCGGTCAACATGAAAGTAGTTGTACAACACAATGCAGGTAATTACTATATATAAAATGACAAACGAGACAATGAACACGAGGATATAAAGTTTACGTTTATGAAAAGTTTTGAAGAATGATTTGAGTGGTGTAGAAGAATGAGCAGAACTCTTCGAGGAGGCGTTAATCAACCACTCATCATTGAATCTCGGACAGTAATCTACAGTGCTTCTCCTCTCACCACGTTTATCATATTCATGAGTATGATTGATAATCTGCATCGTTGGCACTATGTAACGGATCACTACGAGTTCTGATGTTCCCCACGTCGATGACGACGACGAGGATGAGATATTCAATTTCTGGATGATTGAATTCTCATCAGGTAATTGTGTTCGATGATAATGAAATATACACGAGCAGATGAAAATTCGACACAACCTGACAACATTTCGACGACAGCTGACAACGACCTTGACTTCTTCACTAGTATTCATCGCTGTCAATAATAATGATTCCGTTCGATCAAAGGATTGTTGTCGTTTACGGAGATTGTCAACACGACCACTTCCTCCTCCCCACCCTCCATCTTCTGCTTCTTGTCTTCCTCCTCCTCCTGCTCGTTTCCATCTGAAATGACGACTGCATCCCACAGTCAGTTGACACAACGTCTCTACAGGATGACATCCAAATTGTATCCTGTCCAATGGAGAAATGAAAGCCACCTTATTGACGAAACAGAGATTATTTCTGTAACATTTTATAGTTGGTTTTTCAGCATGATTATTGTCAGGAGATTTCAGTTGATTCCGATGAATATTTAGCGTATTGACTTCACTGAAAAGCAAGTATATGAACAACGAAATGTAAGATAGACTCTGCATTATTCGTTTGTGATGATCGCTCGAAACTGAAAATTGCAATAATTTATTCGGTTGTGAATTGACCAATCATCAGCCGGCTGACTTCTGACCAATGACATGAGAGTGTTCACTGCAGGATACCAACATGAATTAGTACTTACTGTATGAGAATAGGCGTGTGATATGTGTGTGGTATGTGTGTTGTGCGTGTAGGTGTAGGTGGTACTTCAAATTCCATGTCTGTCTGTCTATCTCTCTATATCTGTGTTGATCGCTATAAACATTATGTATGGGCGTATTACATGGATTATTATTATTATTATTATAATAATTATAATTATTATTCCCTTTAATTCGTAGATGAAAATAAAGCTTCAGCCACGCGTTTCCATTGCGTTTGGTTCTCTGCCAACTTTCTCAGCTGGCTCGAAGTCTGCCCACATGCTTTCATCTCCTCTTCACATGACCTCCTCCAAGTCACCCTTGCACTGACGACCAACTCGCCGCTTCCCATTCGGCCTGGTTCCACTCGAGCAATGGTTTGTCTAGTGATGTCACTTGATGGCTTCCTTAGAGTATGGCTAATCTATCTCCATTTTTTCTTACAAATTTGTTGCACAATCGGTTCCTGCTGTGTTGGTTCACTACCAGAGATCTCTGTTGCTGATCTTTTCTGGCCATGTGATCTTGAGTGGTGTTGAGCGAAGACAACTGTTAATGAAGGTCTGTAGTTTGTTTGAGATGCTCAACTTGTTGCTTTTTGCTTGCATATCTTGTAGTTTGTGGGATTGATTGTTGGGATTACGGATATATAGGATTCACGGCTGCATCGTTTTGGTAGCCAAGACTATTTCGGTCACAGAATTTGTGATCAATAGTTTGATGTTGTCAGGATTAATGAAGACAAGACGGTATATGTTCTACTGGTCGTGTTATGTTTAGTTTCCAATGTAAAATGGAGTGCTGTAAACAACGCGAATGGCCATTTGGCTAGTTTTGGGGCGTATGCCTATCATACATTACATCTAAACGAAAGATCTCCTGTGTTTAAGCGATGACGGTGAATTTGTTAATGAAACAGTGATCAGTGTTAAATGTTATTTATAAGTCCATTATTACGACCACTATCAGGTAGATGACTGAGGAAACAATAATAAAATTTTTTTAAACCGTTAGTTCCCTTTATGAATTTAGTTAGGAAAAGCAATAAGAAGACGTAATTTGTCTGAATCGTCTGTAATGTGTATTTGCGCAACACATTTCGAGCAATCTGACCACACACGGACTTGTCATAGGAATATATATGAAATTAATAAAGACTTAAGAGGTGAAAAGACAGACTTAGGTCAATATAAAAAGGAGTACTGGAGGTCAAAATGGCATTGAAGACAAATAAACAAACTATGAGAGGTAAAAGTACATCTACCCTGGCTTGTATCAAAACCAATTTTTCCAAGGAATATAGGTTTAGTGTGATGATGACGAATTGTTTTTGCTGAACGCATCAAGGTGGTTTAAACTTCCTAATTGCCAGCTAGGGCTAAAACAAACTTTAGGATACGCCCTACCAAAAACACGCTTTATACATAGGTTTAGGAGCCGTGTAAACACCAGTCTATGTGCTCTCTCTATGATATGTTTCGTAACAGAGGAGCAAGATCATCTGTTCTCACATTTAAAAGGTTCTAAAGATTCTTTTTGCTTGTGGAGCCAACTACGAGTGTGCTCTGAAGCCAGCCCTTATTTTCAGAGATTGATTAGTACACCCTATGTTCGAGTGGCCACACATGAATTAAATAGGTAAATACAGTGGGATGTGACACTATTTGTCCCATGTTCAAAGGGCTTATATGGACATATGTGCTTCACATTCTCAATTATTATGATTTTAGCTACGCATAAAGTCTTTTAAACACAGTGTTCAACCGTTGTCCAGTTAGCAAGATGCTCTGATAGCCCATGTGGGGTGGCTTTGTGAATACGTCTTTCTTATTGGCAAGTTGAAGAGCGGGTGTTGGTGTTCCACTGACTACTTTATATCTCCTAATGAACTTGTCTGGATAATAATTGTCAACCAGAGTTTGTGTCAACTTTCTCTCTGCCTCATCAATTGTGTCATAATAGTGAAGATAATATTAGCTTTATTTTGAACGGTGTTGTATGATGTACCAAATCTTGGGTGGAGTTTACTGCAGAATATTTTCTCCTCGTACAGGATCTTCAAATGAAATATCAATTCACAGGAAATCCTGTGACACAATGCTGTCTAATTTGAAGCGGAAACCAATCGATTATGGGATGTCTCTTCCTTGTCTTCTTCGGGAAATGTACCACATTTGGTTAAAAAGACAAGCCAGTTATGAAAAGTTCAGGGGAACATTTTAAGGCAAACATAATAAAATATGAACCATGGAGAGTAAACTAAACAATGACGTGGAATGCAAAACATTCGTTGTATCACAGAACCTGATGTGCATTTTATATCAAAGAGCTGTTTATTTACGAGAATAATACAACACTCATTAAACACCGTAATATTAATCCTAACACTGATGTGCTGTCAACTCATTCTACCAAAAAGTACTTAAAAATGAGTTCAGTAGGAGATCTGCAGATCAGTTCTCCCACAGTATTCATACTGGTGCTATATACATGACGGTTTTTGTAATTCATCGACTGGAATGCATTCAGCGTCACTGGTTCAGGGTAGCACTCCTTGGTCGATATTCTTACGGTTGACTCATTTTAAAACTCAATGGTATAATAATAGCTGAATAAGTGAAGACTACATGTAGAAAGTTTGATACCTGTGTGTATATTGTAACAACATCATAGTGGCGACACTAGGGATCAGTTTAGCGAGTCAGTAGGAATGGTGTGACGTATCTGTGGAAAACGAGTCTGTCGTTGAATTTCAGTTAATAATAACAATAATAATACTTTGCTATATGCCAAAGGAGTACTTGAGATACAGGATGGAATTCTCAGCATTTTTACTACACTATTGCATCCAGTTAGTACATTATCAATAAATAAAATTCTACATAGATTATGAAAATCTCTGCTCATTATGACAACAACATATTGGTATGTCGGTAGCAAAGCCAAAGTTGAACAGTGTTAGAAAAGTAGGTGCTATCATATTTTCTTGCGTAAGCGGAAGAAAGGAACAAGGCAGCACATAACAGAAAGAAAAAAAGAGAGAGAGAAAAGGAAAAGAGAGAAAGAAAATGTTGTACCTATGAATGATATGAGTTGGGAAGACAAGATCCAATTTTTCTACTGACTGTTTAATAAGTTATAGGTATCACGCCCAATGCTTTCTTCACCACACAGAACACGAGCTAGGTAGGTTATGGTTGAGTTTTTGTACTTGCTTGTGCGAGCATATAGTTTTCTATATAGGCTTCTGGTCTCTGGCCTGATGAGATGCAAGGGGAGAGTTGTGAGTGAAGAGGGTGGTGTGAGTTAGATAAAATGGATTCGGCCCATTTTTCACATGAGTCCATGTGCCTGTCAACCAGAATATTAACAAGCTGGTTAAGTGGCACATTGCTTACCCTGCTGACAACCTTTAACATCCTGTGTAATATGTTATAGTCTTTCTTCAGTAGCCCGGGAAAAACTAAGGGGGAACAATAGAGAATAATAGGCAGAATGGGAGAGTTAACGAATTGTAGGAGTAGGGGTTGGGTTACACCAGAATGTCTTAACTTCTTCATGTAGAAGGTAAGATGGAATATTTTCTTAGAAATCATCAAGATATGAGATGGCCAGGATAGATCAACAGACGGAATGACGCCTAGGTATTCAATTTCCGACTTGATTTCTATTTGAGTGCCATCTATGTTGCACACCTCCTGAGTGCTAAGCAGTTTGTTTAGGTCAGATTTATGCCTAAAGGTGAAATTGACTGTTTGACATTTAGATGGATTTAAGGTAAGACCGTTTTTCTTGGACCACTGGCTGATTTCTGATAAAAAGCCATTTAGTTCAGAACAGTCACTTTGACATTTGACAGGCAGAGATACAGTCAGATCGTCAGCATATTTGAGAAAATTAATGTCAATTGAAGATGGTAAGCCATGTAGAAAGAAAGAAAAGAGAAGTGGGGGAGAATACATCACCTTGGGGGACACCATCTTCAATGAGCACATCAGAGGAAGATTTACCTTTGTATACAGTGTACTGCATTCTGTTTGAGAAATGCAGACACTTAGTGACCCAGGACTCAGTTTGTGTCATCGAGAGCTTATTTAGCAAGATACATCTAGGTACAGAGTCGAAAGCAGAAGTGAAGTCGAGAAACGTGCAACGAACGTATTTGGCACCTTTATCTAATGATGAGACGATGCTGTTGTGTAAGAAGGCTGCAGCATCTAAAGTGCTCCTACCCTGTCTATATAAAAGTTGTCTGGGGTCTTCAAAGCTTTTAAGGGAGGGTTCAAGTTTAAGAAGTACTAGTTTTTCCATCCGCTCTAGAAACGGGGAAGTAATGGCAGTGTGTCTGAATTTTACATTCTTTCTATTTCCAGATTTAGGGACAGGGACTATTTCAATGTCTTTCCATGCAACAGGTACAACGTTTTTGGAAAAAGAAACGTTTAGGATGTTAGTAAGTGGAGAACATAGAGCATCTGCACATTGTTTTGGAACACAAGCAGGTACACCATCAGGGCCAAGGCAATGTGAGGGCTTGAGCGTTTTAAGACATTTTAGAACATCGAGAGCATTAAAGTCATGAAACTTATCAACTGCATGATTTGTAACACTAGAAGCAATTATAGTAGAAGGAGAGAGTATAAAAGAATGATTCAAAGCATTAACATCATCAGAGGGAAAAACATTGTAGCGCTTACCATTGCCAGCAATTTCGTTGAAACGTTTCCACATTTTGGTTGGAGATTTGCATGATAGAAGTTTATGATTATACAAAGCATTGAGATTTTTGATTTCAGATTTGATTAGAGTCCTAACTTATCTTTGGATTTCTAAAGGTAGATGACTGAAGAAGCAATAATAAAGAATTTTAAAACATTTAGTTCCTTTTATGAATTTAGTTAGACAAAGCAATAAACAGACGTAATTTGTCTGAATCGTGTAATGAGTAATTACGGAGTACATTTCGAACAGTCTGATCACACACGGACTTATCATAGGACTGTATATATATGAAATTAATAAAAAGTTAAGAGGTGAGAAAAGAAACTACTTAGGTCAAGTTCAAAGGCCATCATATTGAAGGTCAAAATAGCAATGAAGATCACTAAACCAAATAACAGAGGTAAAATTACATCTACCCCTGCTGGTATCGAAAAAAAATTTACCAAGAGATGACGACGAATTATTTTTGATGAATGCATCAAGGTGGTTTAAACCTCTTAATTGCTAGCTTGGGCTTCCACAAACTTTAGGATACGCCCTACCACAAACACGTTCTATGAATATGTTCAAAAAGGACGTGAAAGCATCAGTGTCCTCTATGCCTTGTCTCAATAGAGGAGCTAGATCAGCTGTTCTCAACAATAATGGGTTCTGGGGATTCTGTTTACTTGTGAGGCCAGCTAGGAATGAATATGCTCTGAAGCCAGCCTTGATTTGTAGAGATCGATGACTCCTCCTCCCTATGTATGTGTGGCCATACATACATTGAAATTAGTAAATACAGTGAGATGTGACATCATTTTTCACATGTTCGATGGGCTTATTTATTGAAGCCAGAAAGACAGCACCTAGCATCCGATCACTTCTATGTGCATGTATTAGTCCACCTATTCCTGTGGAAACTGGTATACAGGTCATTCTACGCGTATCCTGTCTAAAAGATTTAAGAAAGTGCTCTTCCATATATCCTTCGAAGTCTTAGGTAATATCACATTTTCTATGTGCATCCTGATTGTGTTTCAACGAGGTGCCGTAGACTGCCAGATTTTGGAACTCACTGACATGGGAGATTAAAGGATAAAAGCCTACAGTTCTCGATCAACATTCACTATTTGGCGCTGAAGCTCACTGCTCAAGGAAACTAATTTAGTTGGAGAAATATGGCTAAGGAGAGACTCTTGTTTGTTCACTATCTGTAGATAGCAAGTCATCCCAAATTAACAGCGTACAACCTGAGATAACTTTCTGTGTTGTTGGCAACCAGACTGTCATTCAGGTGTTGGTCTGCAGAAATTTGAATTGATTGGTCACATAATTTCACCATGAGCTGAAATTGGCCACAGAACCATTGGAAACCATGACAGTATTTGACAGTCAGCTGTTTCATCCTAGTCGTGAACTCTTCAGTGGTGCTTACCCACCACAGGTG
Organism: Trichobilharzia szidati; assembly: GCA_944472155.2. Classification (NCBI taxonomy): domain Eukaryota; kingdom Metazoa; phylum Platyhelminthes; class Trematoda; order Strigeidida; family Schistosomatidae; genus Trichobilharzia; species Trichobilharzia szidati. The sequence continues at coordinate 53,615,237 of OX235277.1, read as the reverse complement.
ATCGAACCCATAATGTTTTAGTTACAAGATAAACTCGTCGACTATTTAACCACTGAGACCCGATCCACTGGCCAGTCCATGAATTCCAACCTCTGCCAATTCACGATATAACGAGACAGGCACTAGCCATTGCTGGGGAGTACTTGTCCTCACACCCAACCGGGAGTTCTAGTGGGAAGGAGTCATCAATAGGGTACAGGAAGTTGGATGTGAAGACAAGTACTCGGTGAGGATAACATTCATGAATTTGCATAAGTTGGAATGCATGGGTTGACCACTGGATTGGGTCCCAGAAGCCTTGTAACCGTAAGGTCCCGGGTTCGAACCCCAGTGGTTGCGTACCGATGAAGAGTCCTAAACTGAGAAGAAGCAGCAGCACAGTACTCACACCTGGCTTTCCAATGGTTCCTTAACCGATGTCAGGCTATTACGAAATACTGAAGGCAGATTGCTGTCAGCTTACTGTCTGTTTTGACATAGAACTTTGCACTGATGTGCGGCAGTTCAAGTCGCCACACTTCACTCAGCACACAAAGCAATAAAAGAAAGTAGGAGAAATGCATAATAGAGACAGTAAACAGAGGTATGAGACAAGGGAATAGTAATAACGAAGAACAAAACAGTTTCATTGAAAATCATAAGTCACAAGGAGTGGATGCATCTGCGACAGCCATTGAGAACGATTTCGAGCCATGTCACCAATTGTTTCCAACCATTGGTTTTTACCGTCCCGAGGACCCCAACCAGGAAGTCTAAACCTTCCTACGTGGCCTAGACTAACTGTTGTAGATTTCATTGACTGGTGCCATGTTTTCGTTTGACCGCCGCTAGCTCTTTTCCAACCTGACCCTATGTCAGCTAACATTGACCGTCGAGGAAGGTGATGACTAGGCATACGTAACATATGTCCTAACCATCTCAGTCGATGTAGCTTCACAGCCTCGTTGATTGATTTCCCCTCCTTACCGAGCACTCGACCGATGCCTTACCTCAATATTGCTCACCTTATTATACCACTTCACGCGTGAGATAGAACGCAGACACCTATGATCAAAGACAGCTAATCTTTTCATGTCTCACTGACAGCCATAAAGGAGGACGGAGCGGACCGCTGAGCAGTACACAGGCCCTTTGGTCGATAGTCGATATCACGTCTACGCCAGAGACGGCAAGCAGGAAGAAATGGAGGTGGATTAGCCATACTCTGAGAAAACAAACCATCAAGTGAGTGACATCGCACGTCAGGCTCTCTGTCTAGTGGAACCCTATAGGGAAGCGGCTAGTTGGTCGTCCAAGGGTGACATGGAGGAGGATGTCATGTGAAGAGGAGATGAAAACATGTGGGCAGACGTGGAGCCAGGTGTAAACGTTGGCTGAGAACCGAACGGAATGTAGACGTGCGGCTGAAGCCGTATGTTCCTCTACGAACTAAAGGAAACAATGATAATAATAATCTCATTAGATTTATGTATTTATTCACTTTATATGTACCTAATTTCAAGTAAATACAAATAATTAATTATTATTACAATTACTTCATTATTATTTTATAATTATTATCATTACTATTAATTTTTTAATTGCCACTGTCTGACAAACAAACAAAGAAACAAATGAACGCATATGCGAAACAAATAAGGTGAAATAAATAGTCATCATATACATATATCTATGTATATACAATAGTTTGACATTGAATATTGAACAGTTTGTTTTACTGTGCATCTTTCGCGCGTTTTTCTTTACCCGCGGCATTTAAATAATCGAAAATAAATTAATGTAGATTAGTCCATATTATAAATAACTTTTATCCAAAAAATAAAAATTACACAACAGCAAAAGAGAACTTTGCAAATAATGATGAAAGACATTGGAAAAGCGAAATAAAATGTAGGAGTGTGTGTGTGTGTGAACAGATAGTGAGATAAGAATATCAAGAAAGATGATAAATAAAGTCTGTACTTGAAGGCATACATTCACATGTTTTATTCACTATGTGGAACCGTATTGTTCTTTCCACTCAACATATTTATCAGCAAGTTGTCTAGCGGATGGCATTGTTGAAGCTATGGCAGCTTTAACATCATCTGTTGTAATCGGATCAAGATGTATGTGCGTCTGAGGAAGATCTGTAAGGGAATGTTTTAGATGAACATGGAAAGAAACAATCAATAATAATGATGATAATGGATTAATAGTTGAATTTATGTTGTTTCATAAAATTTCAAAAGTGAGATATATGGTACTTAAAAGGCACGTTCATCAGAATTAAATTAGCTACAGTCAACAGTGTTACTTTCAATAACTGCACTTGTAATTCGACAATAAGTACTGTTCTAACTAAACCTAATTGGCTGTTTATATGCGATTGCATAGTCCATAGATTTTACTACTATTCTACATAGTCAACGCAGAAATACTCAGAACAAAAAGGCAGTAGTTCAAGTTGCATATTTGATGGGCAGTAGATTCTGCTTTGGTTCGTTGCAAAAGTTCCCTGATTTTCAGTATCGAGCAACACAAATCATCTGCAAAGTCCAGATTTTCGATTGGTTCGACATATTCTTTGTCTTCTGGCTTCCCAGTGTCTGTAGAATGATTCAGTCCACCACAGTTAGAAATATCATCGGTGAAAGTAGGCAGGCAGCCCTGTAATACTTCTGTATTCACTTCCAAAGCCCTTACTGAGTTTTTTGTTGTGAATCACTTGACATATGGCGTTGTTATTATAGTTGTGGAATTAGGTTGCCAGCTGTTAGGCGTACTCTGTAGTGTTGAAGGAATTTCCAAACTACTTCACGGTCAGCGGTGTCGAAAACGTCTTCAAAGACGACGAAGTCGAGGCAGAGGTTTGACTTCCATTCTATGCTGTGTTCGATGGTGATGAAGATGCGTACAGCTGCATTTTGATCAGTACATTATTTGTTTACCTTGAATGTAACTTGTTCTTAGCGGAGTTTTGCATCTGGGATAAGGCGAAGTGATATTTTACACTTTGTGGACAATAACATGATTCCACGCGAGTTCTTGAAAAGGCTTAAGTCGCACCTATTTGGTAGTTTGGTGGTTTAACCTTTCGTCATATCCCTGGGTGCCTTTCCTGCCTTCCAAACGTTTTGCAGTATTGATATTATTGTTCCCTTGGGTTCCTAGTGGAACATAAGGCTTCAACTGCACGTCTCCACTTCCTTCTGTCTTCTCCCGTACTTTTCACTTGCATCCATGTTAGTTCATACTGCTTCAGCTCCTCTTCACACGATCTCCTCCATGTCACCCGTGGACGTCCCACTCGCCACTTCCCTTTCGAGTTCCACTCGAGCTATGGCCTGACCCGCGATGTCACCCAACCGCCTCCTCAGCCAGTGAGTGTCCAATCCATCTCCACTTTCTCCGGCATATTTCTTGAGCGATTGGTTCTTGTTTTGTTCGTTCCCATAGTTTCTTGTTGGTTCTTGTTCTTTCCGGCCATCTGATCTTGAGTATAGAGTGAAGACAGTTGTTGATAAAGGTCTGCAACAGGCTGTTGGAAATATTCTTTGTGACCCGCCAAGTTTCTGATCCGTATCGGAGAACTGACTTGACGTTTGTATTGAAAATCCGAATTTTGTTGTTGATGCAGGCTGAGTGACGAAGATTTCCAGATTGGTTTCAGGTTGATGGATGTGTTTCTCGTCTTTCCGATTCTCGATTTGACATCTTCGTCCGTTCCTCCTGTAGTTGAGACAATGCTCCCTAGATAAGTGAATGAAGTAACCTCTTTCAAATCCCTCCCATTGATGATGATTGGCGCTGGATGTTGCTGCTGCTGCTGTTGTTGGTTGGTTATTTTCATAACCTCCGTCTTGTCTATGTTCACCTGGAGTCCTGTCTTCTCTGGCTGCTTCTTCGACCAGTTTGTCGGTTTTCGCTTGTAAGTCTTCGATTTTGTGTGACATCAAACATAAATCATCCACGAGTGAAATCCAGGTCTTCTAGATTCTTCACGTCGGTCCAGGATATCCCTGTCTTCTCGTTTCCTACTGTCTGACACATAATCCAGTCCACCACAATTAGGAATATCATTGGTGATAATAAACACCCTTGTCTGACTCCTGTGTTTACTGCAAACGCCTCGCTGAGTTTTCCGTTGTGGATTGGCGTGAGGATATCAGCTGAGGTTTTCTGAATCCATAAAACACAAAATAAGTGAGCAAAGGAGATCCTTTTCGATACATTCCTCTTCTGGCTCTACAATTATATATGCATGTTTATATGCATAGAATATTCTATATTAGTAGTCAATAACAATATTGGTGTTTTTCTAAATAATATCGATTTGTAAAGTATGATCAATGGAATTACAGTTCATTAAAGATGCTTAAATTATAATAATAATAAAGATATAGTAGCAAATAGAATATCAACTAAAATTAGGAAAATTCTACGAAAATTCAGGATCATTCAAACCTAGATGGCCAAAGTAATGACAATTTCTGAACTAACTTCTTAATATGAATCCCCACAGCCAGCTCAGTAATATTTAGTAGTCGAACTCTTAAGGCAAAATTGAGATTTGTTGGTATGCGGTAAATGACCCTGAAAGCATGGTTAATATCAATCAGTCTTGTGTTCTGTATCCACAAGATGAGATAGAATAGCGCTATTTGAATAGATTTTATTTGTCCTTTACTTAACGACGCAGGATGATGTTCGGAAATTCGACGAGAAACACGCCTAATTGTACGACTTATGTAATTGGCTCCACAGGAGCAGTTAAATTGGTAGATACACATAGTAGATACACATTCTGAATCCATTTTAAATGCTTCCGGGAAATTCTATCTGATCCTGTTGAGTATTCAATGAATCTGTCAGATCACAATGAGTAAATATACCTGCATCATTGAGAATGACAGTCTTAAAGCATCTGTTCTTATCCTTTTATGTTCTTTAGTCAGACAGTCCACACCTCCCTACGTGTCTCAACCCAGAAGTCAAAGACTACAAAGATTGATGTCAGGTTTTCATGTGATCACCACTAACTCTTTTCCATCCTGATCCAGTGACAGTTAACATTGTTATACGACAAAAGCGATAGCTCGGTGTGCGTAACACGTGTCTTAGCCAGCTCAGTCAGCATGCCTTCACAACCTCATAGACTAACTTTTCTCCTTTACTTAACCCTCTACTCCTAACCCAGTTATTACTCACTATGTTAAACCCTTTAATACGAAACATTTGCCAATACGGTATGCCGGGAAGAATGCAGATGGATTGGACACACTCCGAGGAAACCGCTGAGTGGCATCACATAGTAGGTGGGTCATGACGTTAAATGCTCTTATATGAAGTTGGCGACATGGCTTTAAGAGGCTGTCGGGGGTGTTTCAAATGGCTCTCATCGTTGTTTGTGGTCACAGAGTGTAGTGAAGATGACTCACTAGCCTGAAGAATAGTACTAACACTGTAGTAGGGGAGTAAGATGATGAAGGTGATGTGGGTAAAGGAGAATGATGCTCGGGGAGGCTTCGTGTGCTCTTGGAAGTGTGTGGGTGGTTGTTACTTCCTGGCTGCCCACACCGTGGAAGACGTGGCAGGCAGAAACTCTAGTTGAGTCCAAGGGATTAATAATAATATTAGATACCTTCCTCTTTTTATAGCCATGTCTTACCACCACAAAGAAGGACAAAGTGAATTAATGAGAGGTACACTGCCCAAATAAAAAAACGTCAACCTAGAGGATGCTGTAATGGGATAATTAATAATAATAATAATAATAATCACAAAGGATGTTGGATCAGTTTTATTTAATGAAACAGACAAAAATTACCAATTAACTATGTCTTACTTTCACTGGCACAATTCTCTAGTATATCGAATATTTTTCGTACAACACGCATTGCTGCTTCTTTACACACTAAGCGTATATCAGATCCAGAATAGCCTTCAGTTAACTGTAATTTTCAAGGAAAAAGTTCAATAAATCAATGAACATTTATTCTGTTTAAGCAGTATAAATAGGCGTTAAAAATTATAAAATAGTAATAATAATAATAACGAAGGATAATGTATTCCTTTTCACAAACGAAAAACGCTCAGATAGAGAGGGGGATTTTCCTCCTGGATGACTGGTTCTATCTAGTTATGCAGGCCCATTTTTAATCACTCGGTAGCCAAGAGTACCAGTGTATGGGTAGTTCAGTAGGTGAATGCTCGCCGACCACGCCAATAAGTTTGAATTCGATTCTTCGCTTACAGACGCACTCCTAAACCTGGATTAGTTGACAGTAAGCTCAATGAGAAGAGGGAAAGTTGAGTGAGAGGCTACCAGTCTCAGCCTGCAAGAAAGACACCACCTCTACTGAAATTTCAATGCCTGATATTTAAGTTTTATGTTTCACTAGCAGCACAAAGAGATGGAAAAAAACACACAATGATATGTGATCAAAATCTAATCTTATAGTCATAACCAGTTTACATAGAATGAATAAAAACGGAAGCTGATGTCAGATATAGCTATTTCATGATGTTATTAGACTGATATCGACTGACTCGCAATGGAATTCAAGTTGCACATTTCGACTTGCCTGGGACTCATCTGTTGGGTGTATTTCCATTCCGGTGAATAATAGCAATCCCATTGAAATTTGAATGCAACATCGATTGTTTCGAATGCTAAGGTAATATCCACTGGGGTATCGAAATGAAGGTCATATTCACAGGAATATATCGAATTATAAGTCCGACTAGAATGTGACACTAAATACAAAGTACTCAGAAGTGTATGGTTTTCAGACATTCAGAGTAAGACCATAACGATTGAACAAGACCTGTTCGGTTAACTTACTCAAGTATATTCACTTAAAGTCTCAATATTAAACAGACTGCCTTACTAATCCACTGAGTAAGAATTATATTACTACTACTACAAAAACACAAAATGGTACATTATGGGTACCAAGGGATGTTGTACACAAAATCTCATTATCTGTGGAGGGGCTGGGATACTGCCCGACGTCCGAAAGGAGGAAGCTAATGGTTGTCTCAAGGGGCCAACCTCCAAACCTTGGACATGAAGTGTGATCCACAAAGTAGTGGAGCACAGTCAGAAGCTACCTACTCATGATTGACGGTGACTGGAACAGTTTCACACGCCCTCCGATTCTTGCGGATTCTGGTGACCATAAAAACTATAAATTTTGAAACAGGGTTTTCCAGATCCCCTGGAAGTCCAACATTCTGGTTGTAAGCAACAGACTTTCGAATTCGCCCTTTTCTTTTCATAAGGAATACTCCTCCTATGTGAATTCAGTGATTAGGACTTGCCTGTCAAAGTTTATGAACGCGTGGCTACGTGAGAGTATTTCGAGAGGGAGACCGAAGTCTACCTGCCATCGGTCGTACCAGGTTGTTTATGGGGTGGCGTGAAAACTTCCGTCATGGTAATGGCCTCCAAATTACTAATCCTGGTCTCTACCAATTGAGCTACGAGACCCAGACCGAGTGTCATAATTTCAGTGCAGTTACCTTAGATATGATGTTGTGGTTAGCAGTTTGGTCTTGTAGCTGAGTTGGTAGAGTGCTAGACGATGCTGGCCTGAATTTCGCTTCGAACAAGATATTCATTTCACCTTCACAATTACCAACCCAATACAGATACAGGACTATTTCAAGGTACTCGTCCAACCAATAAAATTATTTTCCTAGAGTAATCATAATGTTGATGGCCACTTATCTACAAAAGGTGTTAGATATAATGGAGAAGAATTGAAGCTCAGGTGGATGATTTTGGTAGATTTGTGTTCTGTGAGCTGGATGGTTTGTTTACATCCAAACCAGACCCAGAAATCATAGTGTTGACGGAAATTTATACAATAATAAGGTTTGTAATCAAGCAACCCTGATCAATTTATATGATTCGGTCAAAAAATATGAAATACCGTAGACTGTTTCTTGCAGATAGAATAAAATAACGAGATTCACTTAAGCTACTTATAAGTAGTTGAAGACAGATAGCAAAAAAATATTGTGGCACTTTAATGTTAGAGTATTCGACACATTGTATTAGATTTTTTGTAAGTCTGTATAGTAGATGAAAGCTAAATTTCCAGGGAATAATCTCCAAGTGCCTAGTCTGCTGTATACCTTTCTTCTAGTTGATGCTAAGTACACAGAAAAAGGTTCAAGTTTGAAGTAGTTTGTCGGTAGATGGTGACTTGCAGCATGATGATGGCGGCCTGCTTAAAACTTGAGCTACCGAAAACCTCCATCAATATTTTACATATTATTCTGCTGATTTAGTTTGTTTAAATCTATTGAAATGTGGACTCTAGTAGTACTGTTTACTCTGGCAAGTATTTAAATCATGTACAGCGTACTGATTAAAATCACCGAAAATACCCATTGAATCATAAAGAAAAGAAAAGAAAAATTCAGTGAAGGAAATTTTCTTTATCGACGAAACCATTTTCAGAGGTTGTACAGTCGTATTTATATTTGCCAAAAATGTATAGTAGTCTGTAACTGAGTAAAAGGGGGTGACATAATTGATATAATTACTCGGAATTGGCTTTAGAAGTAAAATATTAAAAGTTGTAAATTACGTGGTAATCTACAGCACTAAGTTGGAAATTTGATACGGTTAAAATTGCTGTTGGCGTCTAAACTTCGCCGATGATATATGTCTGATTTCTCACAAACTGGAAGATCTGCAAGCGAAAAGCAACAAGTTGGTAGAAGAAGCATCATAGATAGGAAGGACTTGAGGTGAACATAGAGGAAACAGAGGTGATGAAGATTCCTGGGCAACACCACCAACAGCACCAACAACAAAAGACAACAATCAGTGTAAATGGAAGGAACCTGAAAGAAACAACCTCCTTTACCTACCTACCTACCTACCTGTGAAACATCGTTTCAACTACAGGCAGACAGAATTGATGAGGATATCAAAGCAGCGAGGATCGGGAAAGCAAGTCAAGCTTTCACTACTCACATCAAGTCTATGAGGAGATCAACTGCACTGCTCAGCATGAAAAATAATATCCGGATTTTCAACTCCAATGTGAAGTCAGTGCTACTATCCATACGGATCAGAGACTTGCACTGCGCGTCATAAAGAGCATCTCAAACAAACTACAGGACTTCATCAACAGCCGTCTTCGCTCAATACCACTCAAGATCAGATGGCCAGAAAAGATCAGCAACAGAGATCTCTGGGAGCGAACCAATCAGGAACCGACTGTGAAACAAATATGCAGGAACAAATGGAGATGGATTGGCTGGCCATACTCTCAGGAAACCACCAAGTGACATCACTAGACAAGCAATTGCTCGAGTGGAACCCGAATGGGAAGCGGCGAGTTGGTTGTCTGAGGTTGACTTGGAGGGAGCATGTGAAGAGGAGGTGAAAGCGTGTTGGCAGACTTGGAGCCAGGTGAAAACTCTAGCAGAGAACCAAACGCAATGGAGACGCGCGACTGAAGCCCTATGTTCCTCTAGGAATTAAAGGAAACAATAATAATATAATAATAAAATTGCTGTTGAGTGAGAATAAAGGTAGTTGAGTGTGAAGATGGTGTGAAAATATACAAAAGAAACATATGAGAGTGATAATAGTGAATTAATTAATAAAGTAAAAGCAAACTAAAAGTAAAATTTAAAAAATCAAATTTTTTTTCACTACAACAACTAGTGAAGAGGTTAAGACCAGGGTAGAATAAGAGACTGGAAAATAGAGTTCGGTGTTGTATTGATGAATCGCCAGCGCCTCTGCAGTACACAAAAAGCGAAACCTGACTCCCTTTGTACCATTTGGCCTCACCTTGTAGATGATCTTGAATTATATCAATTATGTCACCCCGTATTACTCAATAACAGACCAGTATACAGTTCTGGTAAATATAAATACGACTGTACAGCCAGCCTCCGAAGATAATTTCGTCGATAAAGAAAATTTCCTTCACTGAAGTTTGTCTTCTATTTTCTTCGAGCCTACTGATTCGCAAGTTTCTACTAAACATGAGAAAAAACATAATCCTCGATTTATGGCAGTATATCTCACTGCATGGGATGACTGTTCCTGACTGGTGTCCTTGGTTTTAACAAAATGTACTCCTGAACTTTTAAATAATTGGCATTCCAAAAAATTTCATACATTTTTTGAAGGGGAAAATATCATGCAATAAACTCCACTGAAAATTCTGTAGATTATATAAACACTGTTCAGAATGACGCTTTTATTGTTAGCAGTAGAATTCAGGGTGCACATTTCGTCCCATCTGGGACTCGTCAGTCAGATATACCTGCAAACCTCCACAGTTAGTGATGGTGTTCCTACCAAGACTCGAACTTAGTATCAGTCGTTTCAAACGCCAGAGACTAGACCGCTTAGTTCAGGAGAGCAGCCTCTTATGCAACAGGTGACAGTTATTATTTGTTTATTAATTCAGTTATGATTTTCCAGTTGATTGATTGATTGATTGATTCAATCCAGATTTTTCAGCATCTGTTTCATATATCAGCTCCTAGTACGGACTGCTAGTCACCATCCACCAAATTAATGCAAGTTAACCTCCGAATATTGTCAAAGCAACGGCAGTGGGAGTCGACATATCAACAGAGGTCGAAAATTTCGGTAAAATACATCTATAAGAAAATGAAAATTGACTGAATGGTATACGAGCTTGCTTTGACTTGTAACCAGAAGGTCGTAGGTTCGAACCCAGGCGGTTGGTGCGTACTGCCGATGAGTTCCAAACCAGGATGAAACAAATATCCAGTACTCCTAGCTGGTTTTCAATGGTTCTCTAACTGATATCAATCCGAGGTCAAACTAGAGAAACAACTCAAATCCTTACAAATCAGCTCTTGAAAATTAAAGTTGAATAGAAACAAATAAGGATTCCATTTGATCGAAAATTGACTTGAGTTAGAGAACCATTGACTAAGTGCAGTATGAAGCTACTTAAAAATCTAGTGACAGTTTGTGACTAGGTTGGGGTTCACGAAGTTGGAAATGAGGACAAATAATCCTCGATAACACTGACTTTATTTTGGTTACGACATATGTCACAATTTGGTAAAAAGTTATAATTCATGGCCTATTGGATTCCCCCCTATCGGTTAAATGGTCAACCTGAAGGCTGGGGTGATAGGTAGGTATTGCCGAAAAGACCTAAACTGGGACGAAACATCTGTCAGTACTGTTAAGTAGTTTTCAAAACTTCTCTAACTGATGTCAGTGTGTGGGCGAATTCAAGATCAGTTGGATTCCTGCAGAACGGCAGTTGAAAATAGAATTTAACTATTTCATGACATAATTACTTTGAATGACGATTGAACTTATCTGAACTCATAGTGAGACTATTTCATACAACGTTGGGTCGGCAGACTATTATTGATGGATCGATTGGTGAGAGTATGTCAAAGTGATGGAATCTTATTGTTTATTCATCTGACTGACAGACGGAGAGATAGTCAAATGTTTATATAATTTGAATCCTAACTGACAGAAAACTAACGATCTACAAGTACTGGATCTCAGTGATTTGATTTGATTGATTGCAGGATTTCATCATGAGCTGACGTCGGTTAGAGAACCATTGGAAAACCAGCCACAGGGAGTACTGGACAATGAGCTGTTTCGTCAGCCTCATTTGGGAGTCTTCAGGGGGATACGCCCACCGCCAGGATTCGAAACCAGAACCTTCTGCTTACCAGGTGAGCTCGCAGACCATTAAGCTATTGGGACCTAATCCAATGGCCAGTGCATTAATTCCAACTTCTGCCAACTCACGACATAGCATGACGGCTAGCGAATGTCCTCGGCGAGTATATGTCCTCACACCCGACTTCCTGTATTTGCACATAATAATCTCTGAACTTACAAGTAGTCATACTTTTGGAAGATGAAAGCATTCAACTTACCTCTGCAGCTAATTCATAATCTAAAAAACACTTCAACTGTAATCCATTTGATGATTCTTGTCCAATAACCGGTGGGAGGAATGTTTCAAACATACGCATTCTTGCTTCTTTATTTGGTAAATCGACTAGAATTCTTTTCTCTAATCTACGCAGCATTGCATGGTCTAATTCCCTGACAGTTGGATGGAAAAAAATTAAAAGAAAGGCGGGAAGAAGTAATAAAAAGTGTTTTGACCTGTAAGTGTTCTCAAAGTCATAGACATTTAATGTATATACACATGAATCAATAAATTATACCTGTTTGTCTTAATGACTGCCTTCATATGAAGTAAGCAGACAGGAGGCGGAGGTGACAGCCGACAACAACAACAAGCACCAAGGGAAGAAATCTAAGAGAAGTCATCTCTTCCACTTATCTGGCCGTGAGCAGCATCGTTTCAACTACAAGCAGCATGGATTTGTATATCAACACTGGCTAGGATCGGGAAAGTAGTATGGAGATCAATTGCACTTAGCTTAGCAATATCAAGTTAGTGAGTATTTCTATGTTAGCTGACACAGGGTCAGGTTGGAAAAGAGCTAGCTAGTGGTGGTCAAATCAAAACATGGCTTCATCAGTCAATGAAATCCACAACAGTTACTTTAAGCCACGTAGGAAGGTGTAGACTTCATGGTTGGGGTCGTCGGGACGGTAAAAACCAATGAAGGCTGGGGACAATTACCGGTGATATGGCTCAAAATCGTTCTCAATGCATAGCGCAGATGCATTCACTCCATTGTGACTTATAATACCCAATGAAACTATGTTGTTCTTCGTTATTGTTATTATTCCTTTTGTCTCATATCCCTGTTTACTGTCTCTATTTTGCATTTCTTCTAATTTCTTCTCTTGCTTTGTGTGGTGACTTGAAGTGCTGCACATCGGTGCAAACTTCTTTGTCGAAAACAGACAGATAGACGGATCAGAGACTTGGTACGTGTACTACTGAGCTCATTTCCAACAGGCTACTTCCGATTTTCATGACTGCCAACCTCCTTCACTCAACACTGAAGACAAGATGATCGGCCAGAAGGAATGAGAACCAAGGAACTGACAGGCAGATAGTGAGCCAGTCAATAAATCATTTACTGACAAATTTGCAGAAGGAAATGGGTCAGTGATGCATTGAGGAGACATCTGGTCACCACTTTCATTTATTTAACCAGCATCGTTCCAGAAACAGGTGAGACGGATAAAGATGTCAAAGCCAGGCAAGATTGGAAAGGCAAGACAAGCCTTCATTAATCTGAAATCAGTGTGAAAATCTTCTGCAATCATCCAGCTTAAACAACGAAATTCGTGCAGACTGAATTCTATCAGTCAAGTTTGCAATGTGGCCATGATTCTAGGTAGCTCGCCAATCCAAATACCCACTACAGTCCTACAGGAGGTCAATCGCGAGCTGCACTGGGTGACGCGGGTCCGAATCTCAGAAGGGACATGACTTCCTTCAAGGTTGCTGCCTAGTGAGTGCCAACTAGCACGAAAACTAGGTCCAGGGCTTCCTTCCGATTGCCTCCAACCATCTAATATCATCAAATCAATGTGTACCGTGATGGTGAGCTACCTAGAATGGTGGCCACATTGCAAACCTGACTGATAGAATTCAGTCTGCACCAAAGAAAGGACTAGACGCATCACACTAGTTACTAGTGTCCAATCAAAGTATTATTAAACCAGGATTTACAAAATCTACTCAGCTTAGATGTAGCAAACTTAATCATCGTTCATCAACACGGAGTCATTTTTGCTTCGTCAAGTTGGCCAATTGGTAAAGGTAACAAAACCAAGTGTAGGTTGTTGGATTTGATAAGTGTGTTTATATAATGAAATTGGTTATCATATTCGCGTTGATTTCATCATTTCATGAGGGAACGCGGTGTTGCGAGCAGATCAAATTCTGTTTTAGTCTATCATTCCTATTCAGACAGTTTGGATTCCATTTTATGTGAAGGCCTTCTGATGATATTAGACGTTCTTTGTGATTTCTGAAATTTTTCTGGATGATGATTTCAATATTGTCAAAATCAATTTTGTGACCTGATTCTACAGTGTGTAGACCTATAGCTGGTGATTTTTCAATTTTCTAGTTCAACCGGATTTCTCAGTGGTCGTATAGATGCTCTATGGTGTTCATTTCTTTTGATTTCTCATAACGTCTGTCCAATGTATATCGCATCACATTCCAAGCATTTTACTTTATAGATACAATTAGATAGAGAATCTTTAGGGATTTGGTCTTTTGTATGGACAAGGTTCCTCTTTAGTTTGGCTAATGTTTTGAAGAGAACTCTGATGTCGAATTGATTGAGTACTCTTCTGATATCATCTGACGTCTCTGCTCTATATGGAATGACAACTGTCGAGGTCCATGTTTTCGGAATACGTTTTAGACCATACTTAATGTCAGTGTTGATTTTGTTGGTGAAGTTCTATGGGTAGTTGTTTTGCTGCAGAGTTTCAGTAATGTTTGATATTTCTTCTTCTTTTTCTTTCTTATCCGTTATCAGAGAGTGTGCTCGTCTAAGAAGACTTGAAACAACTGAAATCTTTGCGCTGATGGGGTGTGATGATTTGAAGTCTAAATATTTATTGGAGTGGGTTTACTTCCTGAATATAGATATACTAAAATGTCCGTTTTCCCTCCTCTTAACTAGGCAGTCTAGAAATGGTAGTTCACCGACGTCCGATTCTGCTTCCGAAGTAAACTGGATTCTGGGAGATAGATTGTTTAGTTTCTCCAAGAATGAATTGTGTAGATTTCATTTTAGCACAACAAAAGTATCATCAACGTATCTCAGCCATATTTTAGGAGTGAGTATGCTTAAAAAGATGTTATCTTCAAATCTATTCATAAAAAGATCAGCGACTATTGGGGAAACTGGTGAACCCATAGCAACACCATTTGTCTGTCTATATAAACTCCCTTTAAATGTAAAATAATTACTTTCTAGACAGAATTTCAAGCTCTTAATTATTTCACTGGTGTCCAGTGGACAATCTTTGTGATAGCGTTGTATCTGATTCTAGTAGACTGGAAATGATATCAAGACTTTCGGGAATGGGCACACTAGTAGATAATGAGTTAACATCATAGCTTACCATTGTTCGCTACGATTAATTGGATATCACTCACATTAACCAGCCATGAAATTCCCCCCTTGTAAATCATGGATTTAGTTTGCAAGCTGAGAGTTTAATTCAATGTAACATCAGTTCACCCAATTAGCTAGACATAATTCTGGTGGTTTTCACTGATTTGACTGTTTGAGCTGTGTCAAAACGCGTACACCGGCTATCCAGTGTTCAGATCGCGTCGATCTGGCTAGCTAGCTAGGCAGCAGTACTACGAGTTGATATAAGTGGTGTCCAACTGTGGTGAGATCTGTCTGCTAGCCAAAATTGGTAGACAGCAATTTACGTCAATGTTTACATCCCATGTCTTGGTCATGAGAAAAAAACACAAGAACAAAGACTAACTCAACAACCAATCACAGCAGACTTCGCGTGGGCGGATACAATTAGCAGATATATGGTCTGACCTTCAAGGAAATGGCCACAAAGAGATGACAGAATAACCTTCAGCAGGAAAACAACCAATCAGAAGACGTCACCTCTCTGCTAATAATAACGAATAATAATGTACATAAAATTATAAATTCTTTCTGTCATTACACAACTACTCATATCATTCAACCAGTAGTATGTATATATTATCATGCAATTAGCAGACTTTCTATATATACATCTCACAAGTGAAAAGCCTGAAAAATGAAGATAGTCAGAATAAACACAAAAAATACTAGTTCCAATTCTTACCATGGCAGATTAGAAGCTGCTAACAAGAAGACCAGGTCATCAGATTTAGCTAAACCATCCATTTGCATTAATAATTCTGTTTTCATTCTACGTGAACCTTCATGTTCACTGCCCATAGATATGCCTGAACCTCCACCACCGCCGCCGGATGTACTACATCCAGATATTGAACCTCTTTGTGACATTAAAGAGTCTAATTCATCTAAGAATATAGTCGATGGGGCATGAAATCTAGCCAACTCGAATAGAACCTGTGAAAGGTATAATGCAGTACAAAAACATTCAATGTTAGTTAGTAGTGGTAAATCTTAAAAAAAGGATTTTCAGAGAAGATCAACTGAGTATTATTACAACGGCTGGTCATATTTTACACAAAGCCTGACCGAATACTGCTATTTTGACGTGGTGGTTGTGACTGCATATATTATTATTATTATTATTCCCTTGGGTTTCAAGTGGAACACAGTTGGGCTTCAACAACAGATCTCCACTTTCTTCTATTTTCTGCATCTCTTCAGCTGGGTCCATAATTGCCAATAATCTCTTATCTTTTCCTCCCACACACTCTCTTCTCCATGTTACCCTCACACTGACGACCCACTCTTTGCTTCTCATTGGGATTCCTGTGGACTAATGGGCTGAATTATGCACGATGTCATTCGACGGTTTTCTCAATGTATGCCCGATGACCTCATATCTTAATGGCCAAATAAGCTTTACAGGCTGAAACCAATATTCTTACAGGTCATAGCAGGCTAAAGTGATGACTTGGAATAGTGGTCAAATATGAAACAATTACCATCTTATCGCAAATAGCTGTTGTGAGTCTTAAGACGAAAACATACTGCTCTGTGATAGGGGTATAACGTCGATAAGGTGTCTCCATAGGAAGATCAGCAACTTCATTTACAGTTTAAGGAAAGCTGTACTTCCCAACGTATCCTATAATTGTCCGTAGTGTTAAAGTATAGCGATCCAACAGTTTAAATCTACCAATGACCTTGAAACGACCAAACGACTTCAGAAGAGTGTTTCGGGTCGCTTACTCAATCTTAACCTTAATTTTTCCCTAAACCCATCGTAATCTTACCATAAACACCAATTTTTTAAACATGTACCAAAAAGCCCGTGTCTCAAGGGAAGAAATGCTTTCAGTAGTGCCATTGCCAGACATCTCTTTGATGATGGGGGTCATGAGGTGAATGTCGCAAGATCCTTCAAAGTTATCACTAGGCAAGAGAGTTTATTTCGCCTCAAGTTTGCTGAAGCAAACTTTATCAAACACCTAAAACGCGATTTATGTGTTCAGAAAGGAGTAGTTAGCAGTCTTTCCTTGCCCATCTTAGTAACTGGATTTCTTTATTCTCTCTTTCATTTGGATACGTAACGGATCTGTATGATTACTATTGTTTGGAATGAAGTGATTATTACTGCCATTGTATGCATACATTGATTTTTCGTTTAAACTTGAACTCTCTGGATAAGCTGTAAGCAGATGATGAGAAGCCAAAGAAATAAACGATGGTGGTATCATTTTATTCTGCACAAACCTCTGACGTTCCAGCTTTATTCAAATTCATAAAGGGCAATAAACATATATACATTCTTATGGATTATCTTTCTTACGCCCACCTCAATAGTTTGTTTCCTTTTGTAAATGTACTGATACCGAAATATACTTTCCATGTCACGTCTTTGTATGTTCTCGCACAAGTAGTCTGGACATTGAGAAACAGATAGCTGTTGTTTACTTTGATGGAGTATCTTAACGACACTACATGGTCATCACATCTGCGCCCAACTCGGTGTCCGTATCCAAATCGACAGTTTCTTACGAAATACAAAACCAGACTCTACAGTCATATGACACTATTATTGTGGCGTGTACTACTGATAAGATTTATCAGTAG
>OX235277.1:53433709-53597061 GCA_944472155.2 Trichobilharzia szidati | reverse complement strand
GCAATTTTAACCTTATCAAATTTCTATCTTTGTGCTGTTGAGTACCACGTAATTTACAACTTTTAATTTTCACTTCTAAAACCACTTCTGAGTAATTATATGAATTATGTCACCCCAGTTATATTACTCAATAATAGACCACTATATATTTTTGTCAGTATAAATACGACTGTACAGCCTCTGAAGGAAGATTTGGTGGATAAAGAAAATTTTCTTCGCTGAATCTGTCCTTGGTTTTAACAAAATTTACTCCTGAACTTTTTATCATTCGCATTCCACAAAATTTCATACATTTTTCGAAGGGGAAAATATCATGAAATAAACTCCACTGAAAATTCTCTATATAGATTATATAAACATTGTTCAGAATAAAGCTTCCATTTTATTATTATTAACAGTAAAATTCAGGGTGCATATTTCGTCCCATCTGTGACTAGACCGTTTGGGCCAGGAGTGCCACCGCTTATGCAACAGTTGACAGTTATTATTTGTTTATTAGTTCAGTTTTGATTTTCCAGTTGATTGATTGATTCAGCCCAGATTTTTCAGCATCTGTTGATATATCAGCTCCTAGTACGGACTGCTAGTCACGATCCACCAAATTACTTCAAGTTAACCTCCGAATATTGTCAAAGCGTCGTCAGTGGGAGTCGACATATCAACAGAGGTCGAAAATTTCGGTAAAATACATCTATAAGAAAATGAAAATTGACTGAATGGTATACGAGCTTGCCTTGACTTGTAACCGGAAGGTCGTGGGTTCGAACCCTGGCGGTTGGTGCGTACTGCCGATGAGTTCCAAACCAGGATGAAACAAATATCCAGTTCTCCTAGCTGGTTTTCAATGGTTCTCTAACTGATATCAATCCGAGGTCAAACTAGAGAACTAATTCAAATTCTTACAAATCAACTCTTGAAAATCAAAGTTGAGTAGAAACAAATAAGGATTCTAGTTTGATCGAAAATTGACTTCATTTAGAGAACCATTGAGTGGGGTTCACGAAATTGGATATCAGGATAAATATTCCTCGATGAGACTAACTTTATTTTTGATTACGATATATGTCACAAATTAGTAAAAAGTTATAATTCATGGGCTATTGGATTCCGCCCTATTGGTTAAATGGTCAATCTGAAGTTTATGTCATAGGTGCGTGCTACCAAAAAGACCTAAACTGGGGCGAAACATTTGTCAGTACTCCCAAGTAGTTTTAAATTTCTCTAACTGATATTAGTTCGTGAGCGAACTTATTATTATTATTTCCTTTAGTTCCTAGAGGAACATAGGGCTTCAATCACACGTCTTCATTGCGTTTGATTCTCCACCAACGTTTTCACCTGGCTCCACATCTGCCCACATGCTTTCATCTCCTCTTGGCATCACCTCCTTCTCCATGTCACCCTCACAATGACGACCAAGTGACTCGCCGCCTTCCTATTCGGGTTCCACTCGAGGGTCTATCTTGTGATGTCACTTGATGATTTTCTCAGAGTATGGCCAATCCGCCTCCGTTTCTTTCTGCTTATTTGTTGCACAATCGGTTCCTGCTGGGTTGGTTTGTTCATCGCCAGAGATACCTAGCTGTTGCTGATATTTTCTGGCCGGCCATCTGATCTTGAGTGGTATTGGGAGAAGACAGTTGTTGATGAAGGTCTGTATTTGTTCGAAGTGCCCTTCATGACATACCATGTCTGTGATCCGTATGTATAGTAACACTGACTTCACATTGGAGTTGAAAATCCGGATCTTCTTTTCCATGCTGAGTGCTGTTGATTTCCACACAGACTTGAGATTAATGAAAGCTTGTCTTGCTTTCCCGATCCTCGCACCTTGATATCCTCATCAGTTCCGTCCGTCTGTATTTGAAACGATGCTTCCCAGGTAGGTAAAAGAGGTTGTTTCTTTCAGGTTCCTTCCATTTATGCTGATTGTTGTCTGTTGTTGTTGTTGCTGTTGGTGGTGTTCCCCAGGAATATTCGTCACCTCTGTTTCTCTCTATGTTTATCTGAAGGGAGTCCTATCTTTGATGCTTCTTCTGCCAACTTGTTGCTTTTCGCTTGCATATTTTTCAGTTTGTGGGAAATCAGACATATATCATCGGCGAAGTCCAGATCCTGCAAGGTTTTGTGTGAGTCCATTTTATGCCTGTTTCCCCATTGCCTGCTGTTTGTCGCATTATCCAATCTATCGCAATCAGGAAAATCGTTGGCAATAGTAGGCAGCCTTGTCTTACTCCTGTCTTCACTTCGAAGGATTCGGTGAGTTTCTCGTTGTGGATTAATTGGCATGCAGCATTGTCGTACAGCTGTTGGATGAGATGTATAATTGTCGGTGGCACCCCGTAGTAGAGAGACATTCCAGGATAGAATTTAACTATTTCACGACATAATTACTTTGAATGATGACCTAACTTATCTGAACTCATTGTGAGACTATTTGATACAACGTTGGGTTGGCAGACTGTTAGTGATAGGCCGATTTAGTGAGCATCTGTCAAAGTGATGGAATCTGATTGGTCGTTTTGTCTAACTAACAAACGTGTAGATAAGTAACCAATAAATTGGGTAACAATGTAGTGAGTTCAACTCAAATCGCAGAAACATGTGAGCAGCAAAATTACATTATATCAAAGGAGGGGTGGGGATTAAAGCCAAAGATTATCTAATCAAATGAAAGAGAGAGTAAAGACATTCAGTTACCAGGGCAAGGAAAGACTGATACATAGTGTAATTTTGCTTGTCTCTTGTTTCTACGATTTGAGTTGAACTCACTACATTGTTACCCAGTTTATTATTGATTCATCATGGTGCTCATCTCTCACCTTCATTACGTTGCCTCTTTACCATTTTATACATGGAACTTACCTCTGCAGCTAATTCATAATCTAAGAAACACTTCAACTGTAATCCATTTGATGATTCTTGTCCAATAACTGGTGGGAGAAATGTTTCAAACATACGCATTCTTGCTTCTTTATTTGGTAAATCGACTAGAATTCTTTTCTCTAATCTACGCAGCATTGCATGATCTAATTCCCTGACAGTTGAATGGAAAAAATTAATAGAAAGGCGAGAAGAAGTAATAAAAAGTGTTTTGACCTGTAAATATTCTCACAGTCATAAACATTCAATGTATATACACAGGAATCAATAAACTACACCTGTTTGTCTTAGTGATTGCCTTCATATCTAGTGTACAGAGAGGAGACAGAGGTGATAAAGATATCCAACCAGCAGCAACGAAAACACTAAACACCAATTACCATCTGACCCTCGGTAGCATCGTTTCAACTACAAGTGGCACGGATGTGTCTATGAAGACCAGCCAGGATCGGGAAATCACTCTGGAGATGTACGGCTTATAGTTACTACATATTTTCATCAGTACCTGCACCTTTTGCTCTATGCTAAAGACCGGATGACCGGCTAGAAGGGATGAGAACTAATGAACTTTGGCAAGCAGAGAGCAAGCCAAAGGTCCATTCCCCGAGTGGTATGGAAAAGGAAATAGAGATAAGTTAAGCATATGCCGAAGAGACTCTTGAAAGTTATAACACGCTAATTCGTAATGTGGATACCGGATGAGAAAGCAACGGCTGGGGCGTGGGCCTGTAGGTGACATTGAGAAGATTATGTGAGCAGGAGGGAACGGAAGTTAGTGGGCAGTCTTGGGGCCAGCTAAAAAAGACAGGATACTTTAGAGGAAGCTCTGTGGTCCACTCGAGACCCAAGGGATAAATATTAATGATAAAAATTTGAATGATTAATGCTCTCGTGTACATATATACATACATAACTGTATCGCTAATTCTTATCTATGTGACAATGGCTGATTGAACTTTTATTGCTCAAGAGTTTTCCACTCAATCTGACTGATTGTCTGAATCCCGGGTTCCGAGTTAGCAGGCAATAACTACTACAATCCTTGTAGACCATGTCTGATTCCGACTACAAGTTCGGAAACTATTTCACAATTTATTTAGGAAATGGTACAAAGAGATAGTCATATTTTAAGTATACTATGAGTAACGTACTCAGTAATGTAGAGATCTCTGTGTATCGTGTAAAAGACAATGAAACAGTATTTTAGTGGTAACACATCAAAACTCATTCGAAGTTTAGATGTTTAACAGAGAGGTGGAACTGTAAGAGTACAGGTGAATGAGCACACCAATGATCATTGAACCGATCATTTGCGTTAAAATTGGTAGTTTCGGTGAATAATGAATATACTCAAGGTAGAGGGAGGGGGTGGAGAAGTTTCTTCTGTATACAGAAGCTTACCGTATATTTATACTTTACATTGCCGAGGCCTTAGCGATCCGGATAGAAAACCTAGATTTATGTACCTTGGGTATAATTTCAAGATCTAATACTTTGTTAACAGTGCCTTTTTGGAATGTTTGTGTGACTTCTTAGTAATATCTTTTTTTAACTAACCCTTTATTTACTGTTTCTACTTATCACGTAAAAAGTGAATATGTTAGATGGCTACACCCTTGAGACCAACCAGTGTATCAACTACAGTCTTACAGAAGGTCAATCGTGAGCCTAAGTGGCTTAGTGGAAACGTCTCTAACTGCATCAATGGGTGAAGTGGGTTTAAACCTCAGAGAAGAAATCACTTCCTTTTAAGCTGGTGCTACACCATGGCAACAGGCATGAAATATAGGGTCAGACATGGCTTCAACTACCTAACATCGATTCAGAGTGTATCGCAATGACGAGCCATCTAGCTTGGTGTTCACATAGCAAAACGGACTGACTAACTTGACTACGCTAACAGACGAAAAAGTGATAAGTTTTTATATAACCAGTTTATATACTAATATTCCCATGAATACAACTCTGGAGGCAGTTACGAATGAACTGAACATTGATCCTGAACTCAAAAGTAGGACTAAGCTCTCGCTCAGTTTTTTTTCCTTCACGTTCCCCAGTGGAACATAGGGCTTCAAGCTAGTGGCAGTGTTTATTTAACAGGATGGGGTTGCTAGCCTCATGCCCAACCTTTCCTCTTTACCAGCATTATATCTGGCTTAGTGAGGTAAAGGAGTGCGTCGGCCGGGGATCGAACCCCGGAACATGTGCATGGTTGACGAGCGTCGCTCAGTTGATGAAATAATATTAGGTGTTCAGTTATGTGTCTAACCTCCACTGTATTCAAATTTCAAAATAAAATATACTAACAAAAGAATGGTGTGGAAATGGAATCACCAATATCCCAAATAGTAGCAGTCATATTTATGGATAGTTGGGGACATAGGGATCTTAGAACGTTTGATCCGGATCTTAGGTTATGGTGAAGATATGTGGATGACACATTTACTGTGTTGAGATTTTAATATATCCCTCAGTTTTCCACACATATCAACTCGATAATAGACGTAATCCAATTCACTTCTGAGTTAGAAAACGAACAGAGTGTGTTGGCCATGCAAGACTGTAGAATAAAACGAAAACAACATGGTGAGCATTTATAGGAAACCGACACAATCTGATAGATACTTAGACTTTGATTCATCCCATGCAGAATCGGTAAAGATATAAGGGAAATATTATTATTTCCCTTAATTCCTAGAGGAACATAGTGCTTCAGCCGCGCGTCTCCATTGCGTTCGGTTCTCTGCTAACGTTTTCACCTGGCTCCAAGTCTGCCCATACGTTTTCATCTCCTCTTTACATGACCTCCTCCAAGTCACCCTCGCACTGACGACCAACTCGCCGCTTCCCTTTCGGGTTCCACCAGAGCAATAGCTTGTCTAGTGATGTCACTTGATGGTTTCCTTAGAGTATGGCCAATCCATCTCCATTTCTTCCTGCATATTTGTTGCACAATTGGTTCCTGGTTGATTCGCTCCCAGATATCTCTGTTGCTGATCTTTTCTGGTCAGCCATCTGATCTTGAGTATTGAGCGAAGACAAGTGTTAATGAAGGTCTGTAGTTTGTTTGAGAGGCTCTTTATGACGCGCCAAGTCTCTGATCCCTATAGTACCACTGACTTCACATTGGAGTTGAAAATCCGGATCTTATTTTTGATGGTGAGTAGTGTGCTGTTGACCTCCACACAGACTTGAGAGTAATGAAAGCTTGTCTCGCTTTTCCGATCCCTGCTTTGATATCCTCATCAGTTCTGTTCGCCTGTAGTTGAAACGATGCTTCCAAGGTAAGTAAAGGAGGTTGTTTCCTTCAGGTTCCTTCCATTTATGCTGATTGTTATCCGTTGTTGTTGTTGCTGTTGGTGGTGTTGCTCAGGAATCTTCATCACCTCTGTTTTCTCTTTGTAGTATGCAGCAATGTTGTACAACTGTTGGATGAGATGTATAATTGTCGGTGGCACCCCGTAGTAGCGAAGTAGTTGCCAAAGCACCTCTCGATTGACGCTGTTGAAGGCTTTTTCAGAGTCGGTGAAGTTGAGATAGAGAGGTGGCTGCCATTCCAAGCTTTGTTTAATGATGATCCGTAATGTGGCGATCTGATCAATGCATGACTTGTTTCTCCTGAGTCCAGCCTATTCCGGTCGAAGTTTTTCATCCAGGTTGGCGTGTTTGATTCTCTCCAAGATGATGCGGCTTTGTATTTTGCTTGGGAAAGGGAAATATTACTCATGAATAACTAGTCACCATAATTTATTCAGAAATATGTGAAGAACTGTAGAAAAACCAAGAATGGCAAGAAAAGTGACGAAAATAACGAAGAAGATAATATAGAATTCAAATCCTGTGTGGTACTGCCGTATAAAGAAGGAATAACAGAGGCCTTACGTAGAATTCTCAGTGACGTTGGAATAGGGGCGGCATTTAAAACAACTAACCAACCAACCAACTCTCCCATAGATAAACTTTGTCGGCTTAAGGACCCACCAGATTGATCCAATTAAGAAAAATAATATAATTTACCAAATATCATGTAATGACTGTTAGTGATTGGGGTCAACTAGATTATTGGGACATAAGAATTTTGCTAGACCCTGCTAGGTTAAATAACCTAGGAAAAACAAGGCTCAGCTATTACACTGCACTCACTTTCATGTAATCAGAAAATAAGGTGGCACAGGGTGAGAATATTAAAAAGTTCATACGGTTTGGTAGAGAGAGAGGTTAATATCACTGAAGCTTTGTTTATCGACTGAACACAGCAGACGTGCAATCAAAATGACGCAACGCATTGCCTGTAATAATAATAATAATTTGCTTTATTCCAGAAACAGTACTAGTGGGACAGTGTGGAATTTTCAGCACAAGACGTATTTAAACTTGGATAAGTGTTTCGGACGACATTTGACTGTTATACAATCAACAAAGTCACTAGAGAAAGAAAAACATACATTATTTGAAGTTGACCACTGAGAATGAATGAAGGTTGCAACACCTCCACCTCTTTTCTTTCTAGAGCATAGTCGATCTTGTCTAAACAATGTAAAACCGTTTAGAGAAACCAGATTGTCATTAAAAAGATCATGGAGCCATGTTTCTTGTAATGCAACTATCGCCATATTGTGATAAGTACCAGATGATAAGAGAGACTGGAGATGCATAATTTTGTTGGGAAGTGAACGGCAGCTTGAACTGACAATAACAGGAATAGTTGTGCGAAATAAAGGTGTCCGTTTGAGAGCACGTTGCCAACCACCATGATGTTTTCTCTTAGTTTTATTAGATGCATGAAAGTCATATGGTTTAAAACATTTAATGAATTCATTACTGTATTTGATACGATTTGTGATCATATTTTGTTAAAATTAAAAATGAAAACATGATGTATTAGATGCAAATATGTAGATGTACGGAAAGGTAGCCCAGGTGTCAAACAGGCCGCCTGTCTTATGTGCCTGTCCTGTACCGGAGATATGGAAAGTAGCAATAAAAGACAAAGGGAAGTTGGAAAGAGAGAATAGAGAGATAATGTGTATAAGAAGAATTGTGAAGTCATGTGACTAAAAATGGTATGATTATGAGCAGCAATGATTTATCTTCAAAACATTGTCATCTAGTTGTTAATAATGCATCATCACTGTGTGACATTTAAAAATTAACTTTTGTAATATGGGATTACATTCCACCACCACAGTGCCCATGTTCTACACTTACATTCCTGACTAACAGAATTCAGTCAGATTAGAGTTGGAGAGTTAAGTTAAAGTTAAGATCAGAGATTATTGGGCTTAGGTTTAATTTTAGAGCATTTTCCAGGTGAAATCTTTTCCGTAAAATCCTGAACAGTAATAATTATCAATACACTGAACTTGACTTCCCTCCGTTTCTCTCCATCCGAATCAGTCAGTCATTTGAATACAGTTAGTCGGTTCAAGGTCATCATCGAGTTTCTTCAGTTGAAGTGTACGAAATTTAAATTGCCTAAAAGGTAACTACAATTTGCTGTAATGAAGTTGTTTTTGTTTTTTCAAATTATACACACGCAGATTTTGTAAAGTTTCGAATCGAATTCATAACTTTGAGGTTAAATTCCCGACTTGCACAGTTACACACAGTTCGAGGAGGCGAAATTTCACCTTAGTCCTCAGGGCGAGCCGAAATTATTCAGATCACCACACTATGTGATCTGCTTGGTAACACGAAAATGGCAGTCACGAAAGAAAAAAAGGCGTAAATTCATGATGCTATGTACTACTGACTGTTATATATGAATCCATACCAAGTTCACTTATAACAGTTTGGAAAAATTTGGGCTCTGCGTATATGATATTCAATATTATAAAAGTTTTTGTATTTCCCAATGAATGACTGAAAAACAAAACGATATTGTTGTTTTTACTGACGTTTCGCTATTTAATGTTGCTGCTAATAGCTTTATCAAAGTAGTATTATTAAACCAGAATTTACAAAATCCACTCAGCTTATAGATAAAAAATTTAATCGTCTTTCTTCAGAATGAGGTAGTTTTAATGTTGTTAAGTTGGCAACTGGTAAAGATGACAAAACCAGGTGTAGATTGTTGGATTTGATAATTGTGTAAAATTGTAAAAGCAGCATGTATGTTTACATAGTGAACTTGCACATCACATTCGTGTTGATTCTGTCACTTCATGAGGGAGGGAGGTGTTGTAACCATGTGAGATTCTGTTTGAGTCCAGCATTCCTATTCAGGCAATTTGGATTCCACTTG
The DNA here is from genome assembly GCA_944472155.2 of Trichobilharzia szidati. Lineage (NCBI taxonomy): Eukaryota > Metazoa > Platyhelminthes > Trematoda > Strigeidida > Schistosomatidae > Trichobilharzia > Trichobilharzia szidati. The sequence goes on along the minus strand of OX235277.1, from coordinate 53,587,934 downwards.
ATATGAAGTACTTCCGATGATATTAGACGTTCTTTGTGATTTCTGAAATGCTTTTTCTGGATTATTTCAATATTGTCAAAATCAATTTTGTGGCCTGATTCTATAGCGTGTAGACCTATGGCTGATGATTTTTCAAGTTTTTCCAATTCATTTGGATTTCTTGGTTGTCGAACAGATGCTCTACGGTGTTCATTTCTTCTGATTTTTACTTCTTGCGCTGTTTGTCCGATGTATTTCGCATCACATTCCAAGCATTTTATTTTGTAGACACAATTACATAGAGAATCCTTAGGAATTTGGTCCTTTACATGGACAAAGTTGCTTTGTAGTGTGTTTGATGTTTTCAAGAAAACTCTAAAGTTGTGGTTATTGAGTACTGTTCTGATATCGTCTGAGGTTTCTCATTTATGTGGAATGACAACTGTTGAGTTGAATGTTTTCGGAACACTTTTTCGACCATACTTAATGTCAGTGTTGATTTTGTTGATGAAGTTCTTTGGGTAGTTGTTTTTCTTGAGAGTCTCATAATGTTTGATATTTCCTCTTCTTTTTCCTTCTCATCCACTACCATCAAAGAGTGTGTTCGTCTAAGAAGACTTGAAACAACTGAGATCTTTGAGCTGATTAGGTGTGATGATCCGAAGCGTAAATATTTGTTGGAGTGGGTTTTCTTCCTGAATATGGATATACTAAAATGTCCGTTTTTCCTTCTCTTAACTAGGCAGTCTTGAAATGGTAGTTCACTGACGTCTGATTCTGCTTCCGAAATAAACTGGATGCTCGGAGGTAGATCCTTAAGTTTTTCCAAGAATGAATTGTGTAGATCTTCTTTTAGCACAACAAAAGTATCATCAACGTCTCTCAGCCACATTTTAGGCATGAGTATGCTTATAAAGATGTTATCTTCAAATCTATTCATAAAAAAGATCAGCGACTATTGGGGAAACTGGTGAACCCATAGCAACACCATTTATCTGTCTATATAAATTCCCTTTAAATGTAAAATAATTATTTTCTAGGCAGAATTTCAAGCTCTTAATTATTTCCCTGGTGTCCAGTGGACGTCTTTTTTATAGCGTTGTATCTGATTCTAGTAGACTGGAAATGATATCGGGAATGGGCACACTAGTAGATAATGTGTTAACATCATAGCTTACCATTGTTCGCTACGGGTAATTGGATATAACTCACATCAACCAGCCACGAAATTTCTCCCTCTTGTAAATCATGAATTTAGTTTGCAAGCTGAGAGTTTAATTCAATGTAACATCAATTCGACCAATCAACCAGACATAATTCTGGTGGTTTTCACAGATTCTACTGTTTGAGCTGTGTCAAAAGAGGTACACCGGCTTTCCATTGTTCAGATCGCATCGATCTGGCTAACTAGCTAGGCAGCAGGTACTACGAGTTGATATAAGTGGTGAGATCTGTCTGCTAGCCGAAATTGGTAGACAGCAATTTACCTCAATGTTTACATAACATGTCTTGGTCATGAGAAAAAAACACAGGAACCAAGACTAACTCAACAACCAATCACAGGAGACTTTGCGTGGGCGGTTTCGATTAGCAGAAAAATCAACGGACTGTCTAAGAAACAGTAACAAATAGATGACAGGATCACCTTCAACAGGAAAAGAACCAATCAGAAGACGTTGCTTCTCTCCTAACAATAACGAATAATAATGTACAACTCATTACAACTACTCATATCATCCAACCAGTAGTATGTATATATTATCACGCAATTAACAGACTTTCTATATATACATCTCACAAGTTAAAAGCTTGAAAAATGAAGATACTCAGAATAAACACAAAAATTACTAGTTCCAATTCTTACCATGGCAGATTAGAAGCTGCTAACAAGAAGACCAGATCATCAGATTTAGCTAAACCATCCATTTGCATTAATAATTCTGTTTTCATTCTACGTGAACCTTCATGTTCACTACCCATAGATATGCCTGAACCTCCACCGCCCCCGGATGTACTGCATCCAGATACTGAACCTCTTTGTGACATTAAAGAGTCTAATTCATCTAAGAATATAGTCGATGGGGCATGAAATCTAGCCAACTCGAATAGAACCTGCCAAAGGTTTAATGCAATATAAAAACATTCGATGTTAGTTAGTACTGGTAAATCTTTAAAAAAAGGATTTCCAGAGAAGATAAACTGCATTTTATTACAGTGGCTTGTCATATTTTACACAAAGCCTGACCGATTACTACCATTTTGACGTGGTGGTTGTGACTTCATACTATTATTATTATTATTATAATTCCCTTGGGTTCCAAGTGGAACACAGTTGGGCTTCAACAACAGATCTCCACTTCCTTCTGTTTTCTGCCATCCTCTTCAGTTGGGTCCACGATTGCCCATAATCTCTTATCTCCTCTTCCCTACCATACGATCTCCACCATGTCACCCTTGCACTGACGACCCGCTCATTGCTTCCCATCGGGATTTCACTGGAGTGATGGACTGCATTGTGCACGATGTCATTGGACGGTTTCCTCAATGTATGCCCGATGACCTCATATCACAATGACCAAATGAGCTATACAGGCTGAAACAAATGTCTTTACACGTCTTCACAGACTAGAAGGATGACTTAGAATAGTGATCAAATAGAAAACAATTACCATCTTACCGTAAGTAGTTGTTGTGAGTCTGAGGACAAAACCATACTTTTCTCTCTGAGTGGAGTATAACGTCGATAAGGTATCTCCAGAGGAAGGTTAGCAACCCATATATGGTGCATGTCTAATCTAAGGAAAGCTGTTTACATCCTGACGTATTCTAGAGTTGTCCGTAGCGTTACAGTTTCGTGATCCAAGAGTGCAAATCTACCAATGACTTTCAAACGATCAAACGACTTCAAAAGACCATTTCGTGTAACCTGCCTTGCCCTAACCTTAATTTTTCCCTAAACCCACCGTAATCTAACCATAAACACCGACTTTCTGAATATGAATAAATGCTTTCGGTAGTGCCATTGTCAGACATCTCTTTGATGATAGGGGTCATTAGGTGGGTGTCTCAAGATTACCAATAGGCAAGACAGTTTAATTGTTCCCAAGTTAGCCGGAGCAACCTCCATCAAACACCTGAAACGCGATATGTGTGTTGAGAAAGGAGCTGTTGGAAGTCTCCCCTTGCCCATCCTGGTAACTGGATGTCTTTATTCTCTCTTTCGTTTGATTACGTAATGACTCTGTGTGATTACTGTTGTTTGGAATAAAGTGATTATTACTGCCATTGTATGTATACATTGATTTTTCACTTGAACTTGAACTCTCTGGATAAGCTGTAAGCAGTTGATGAGAAGCCAAAGAAATAAACGATGATGGTATCATTTTATTCTGCACAAACGTCTGACGTTCCAGCTTTATTCAAATTCATAAAGGGGCATAAACATACATTCTTATTGGTTATCTTTCCTTTGCTTACATCACTCGCCTTATATATATATATGTTTCATTTTGTAAATATACTTATACTGAACTATACTTTCCATGTCACATCGTTGTGTGTTCTCGCTTAAGTAGTGTGGACATTGGGAAATAGATAGCTGTTGTTTACTTTGATGGCGTAGCGTAACGACATTGTGTGGTCATCACGTCTGTCTGTCTAACTCAAAATCTTATTTGCGTAATACAAAAAAAAGAACTCTACAGTCATCATACTACTTTTGTTGGGTGTACTACCGATAAGATTCATCAGTAGTATATATGTTTAAAGAGATGTGCATTGGCATAAAAACATAAAATAGCAGGGAGATAGATTTGATGTCAGAGAAAGCAAATGATTCAGCATTGTGAAGGTACATGGAAGGCAACGTCAAAGAAACACAAGGAAACACACTATAAAGACCAGAAGTAGCACAACACGGAAGATCTGTGCAAATGGTGCGTTGAAGATAAGGTGTAAATAATCCCGGTATACAGAAAAACAAGGTTTACGTTAAATGATTGGACCGAAGTTCTCGGCTCCTTGTCATGTAACTTGAAGTCAGCTAGCGCTTTGGTGACTAGCAGTGAAACCCAGGATGCGTATTTTGGCCTATTTGGGACTCTTCACTGGATCGACCTTCGTTTCCCAGTGGGCGATGGTGTTCCCACTGGGGCTCGAACCCATTGCCAATAGTTTTAAACGCCAAAGCGTTATCCACTAGACCATTTGGTTAAATTAGTCGACGGGATTAAATAATTAAGAAGACCCATTGCACAAAAGGTGACTCGTGGCCCAGGTGGTTTAGTGGATGACGCTTTGGCGTTTGAAACTATGGGCACCGGGTTCCAGCCTCAGTGGGAACGCCGTCGACCACTCACTGGGGAATGCAAGTACATCCAGATACCGCGTCTCAAATGGAACGAAATGTGCATCCCGTATTCCACTGCTAGTCACCATTCACCAGTTGATTACTTCACCGCCACACTACTGACTCCTTCTTCGAGGTACTTCAAGAACAAATCAACTTCAGTGGTGTGGACACCCAGGGAAGTGATAACAATATAACTACCTAATAATTCTTGTCCGTAGCAAACATGTAACAGTAAAAATGACGGCTACAAGTGGGATTTTTTTTATTCCTTTACGTTCCCAGTGGGACATAGGGCTTCAAGGTATACGCTTGAAGTTTCTGTAGCATTGGTGTTTACTTTTATGGGATGGGGTTGCTAACCAGCCCCATGCCCAAACTTCCCTCTTTATCAGTCTTACTACTGGCTTAGCGAGGTAAAGGAGTGTGTCTGTGGTCGGAGATCGAACCCCGGAGCACCTGCGTGGTTGGCGAACATTCTACTGCTGTGCCACCGACGCACACAAGTAAGATGAAAAACCTTTGTTTTCATAAAGCATTCTAAATGGGCAAATTCTTAGTACTGATAGGACGCTATCCTGACCAACTGATTAGTATTTTTTGGTAGGTAGCACCGGTAACCTACAAAGTATTGATCAGGAGACCTATTATGGCCAAGATTTTCCCTTACAACATCACCTTAGGTGAACAAAAGTTACTTCACCCATCCAAAGTGACCAGCTACTGTCTTGACAAGAAATAATATCCTAATAGATTGAAATAATCAATATTATATTTAGAATAATATAGATTACAGTTATTTGTAAGACACTTGATAGTAAACTTATGTAACGGCAAAATTTTTTAGAAAATCCCTCTTGAACGACCTAATCACGATATTTAAACTTATTCGGATATTTCGACTAACTTTGTAATTATCATCCCTTTTTCTCCTAGACTGTATGTCATTGTCCTGAAATTTGCATAACACATGTTGGTATGATCCTCATTATTTGTTTCTGTCCCTGTTTAATCGCTGGTTTTAGCGCTTCTCTTTATGATTGTGTGTATATTGATAATGTCTTGTACGATGTGGTTTTGTCTGACTGAAACAGGGACATTCGGACCTTTGGACTGTCTGTGGGAGGTACTGGTGTGTGATTCTTGTGGAAGAAGTTTTTGATTCCGCCTTTCTAGGAATATTCTACTTGATTCTCAGGTACTTCTACCAGTTAAACTTCGGTTAGCTGACTGTATTCTACAGCACTTTCTTTTTACTGCCTAACCTGTATAGCTACCTAACGGCACCGTTGGAGTAATTCTCAGTCTTTTATGTTACTTTTATTATTGAACAGAACCACAGATTTATCGAAGAATCACCGTCTTTCTGCTGTCTTTGAAGCGTCTCAACGAAGTTTAGACAACTTTACATTAGAATGCAAAGATCAGTTCCCACAGCGAGTCGGTTTTAGGTCGCTACAACTGACAGAAACACTTTGTCTTCAAAAGTTTTCCCTCTAACTACATTCTTATTGTAGTACCTTTCGGGATCGACCGCCAGAAGTCACCATTTCAACTAGGCTTTTTGCCAGTCTGCTCTCATCAATGAAGAATGTCCCTTCACAGAGACTTCATTCTGTCCTAAAATCAAAGAACTTGTGCCTGAGTTATCTAGCCACGAATGTTGACTGGATGGGGCATGAAAATTGGTCGGTGGTCGATGGTAGCTAGTCCATTTTGCACTGACTGAAATCTATAGAATGCACATAAAATATGATTAAAAAGAGCTCATTGTGGACAGATGTTTTTTCTTGGCTTAAGGCTCCTCATCAGTGCTCACTCATGACCTTAATAAGGTTCGAACCCAGGACCTACAAGTTACAGGATCAGTTCGTTGACAGTTCAACCTGCTGGCTGGAAAACAATGACCCATGAATTATAGCTTCTTTTGAATGACCGTCACACATATGACCAAATAACTTACACGAACTAGCTTCTCTGAATCCCCTCTCCATTTACTGACAATGGTTGATGCAGAAATATTGAAAAATGTTGTTTTACACTCTGTGGCAACAGCTTTGGCTAAGAGAGTTTTTCCTGTACCTAAAGAAGCACAAAATAGAAATACTCTCTAATCTGCTAAATAGAATTTAAGTAGTTAGTAAAATTAAGTAGTATAACTCATAGTATGTTGATTAACTTGTCAGTTGATTGATTAGGGAACAAAACAAGTTATCAAATAAATCTACCAATGTACCTCAGGTTATGAAAGGCATTCTTTTTACAGGATTTCATCGTGAGCTGACATCAGTTAGAGAACCACTGGAAAACCAACTAGGAGTACTGGACAGCTAGTTGTTTCGTCAGCTTAGTTTGGGACTCTTCACAGTACGTGCCCACCACAGGGGTTCAAATCCAGGACTTTCCAGTTACAAGGTGAGCTTGTAGACCATTGAGCTGTTGGAACCCAATCCAATTCATGACATGGCGCGATGACTAGGCAATGTCCTCGGCAAGTATTTCTCCTCACATCCGACCTGCTGCACCTTACTGTTTACGACTCCCCACTAGAACCCCAGGTAACAACCTACCTACCTGAATAGGGCCAGCCGCCAGTGAGCATCTCATTGATTTTAAAATATGGGTATCAGTCAAATCCCTAAAAACCAATACCTGAAAAACTTTTTTATTAGATGGTTGGAAGAAGTCGGCAGGAGGGCTAGTCGCATGGCAGTAGTCACTATCTAATGACCAATCAGATACATTCTAAAAGTACAAATAGAGGGTTACTTCGCATATACGTACTGTGGCATGAGTAAGCTATGGAACATATTTTTCAGGCAATAACTACTATAACAACCTAGATAGGATTGATGTGGAAATGTATTTCAACCGTGGAACGTGATGGTTAAAGAGTCTGATGCTCTCTCGAGCTTTCGAATATTCGCTCAGCATTGTCAGTGTAGTACAGGTAGTGTTCGCTAGGATCATCGTCTACCCAACTCAGAGATGTGAATTACAGTTTTGGTTAGGATAGGCGATTCAGTTGATGAAATGGCCATTGACTAACAACTGTGACGGTTATGGTCTTCAATATGCTATAAATTCTGCTAAGGCATGCCAAACCAAAGTGTACTAAGAGTTAATGAGGCCAATGATAGCTGTTCTAGCATGTGTAGTGAAATTTCATTTCGAGACTTTATAAAAGCAGTTCATCATAGCTTAACATGTAGTTTTTATCCATTGGATAGAGTCCCAGTGGCTGAATGGTCTACGAGCTTGCCTTGGCTTGCAACCAGAAGGTCCTGGGTTCGAACCCTGGCGGTGGGTGCGTACTGATGAAGAGTCCCAAACTAGGCTGACGAAACAGCTGGCTGTCCACTATTCCCAGCTGGTTTCCCAATGGTTCTCTAACCGATGTCAGCTCATGATGAAATCCTGTACCCAATCAATCAAGTCCCTACAAATCAATACTTTAAAATAATACTTAGAAATCATAAAGTAGTATAGGCGACACAACGTGCATTATGGTCATCGACTCTCACATTCTCCACCACCTAAAATGCTATGCACTCTGTATCTGAGCTAATCGTTCGTTGACAGTGGATTAGTGCTTAGCTGTTAGATTTGTCTGGCATTCGAGCGGTTTTAAGTTAAATTTCCATTGTGATTTCATTTCACTCTACTTTTTTGCGGTCTTTTTTAACTGACTTCATGATTCCCCGTAAACTTTTATTTTTTCCTCATAAAATTTCCTTCATGTCACCCAAGGACACATGGCCAACTAGTCGTTTCCATTTCAGGTTGCATCCCAGGGCCTGCTATGATTATGTAGGTCTAATCCACCGCATTTCCTTATGCATATATGTCACATAAAAGGTCCCTGGTTAGTTCATTATCAGAGTTTCTTGTTGCTTTCTCTTTCTGTTTGGTTACTTAATTTTCAGTATCGAGTGAAGGAGGCAGGTGTTGGTGAAATTCCTCAGACTGTGGGAAGTACTTTTCGTGACGCGTGCGTAGAGTCTTTGAACCATATAGAGGTACTGTGACTAACTTGAGATTAGTGTTGAAAATTTGGAGGTGGTTTGTTTTGCTGATTGTAGTAGATTTCATTGTGTGAAATATTCCCATATCATGAATTAAAAGTCAATCTGAACGAAGAACAATCTTTTTAATAATTTCTCCTTTTCAGGTTCTTACAATTATAAAATATAATATTTATTGTCGTCACAATAATGGCCAGTTATGCGGCGGATACATTTTATTAAACGTGGAATAACAGATTAGTTATTAGTTGTCAAAATAAATAGTCTTATTTGTGTGACAAACGTACTCGACTGAAATCGATTACAAAATATTGTAAAATGGGAGACAATGGTGGTGATTAGTCATAATAGATTTGTAGAGTGTGGGGTCTCTGTCTATCCTTCAGTAGCCGTCCAATGTTCATCCAGCAACTCAAAGATGTCTTACCTAACCTTAACTCTTCTTCATGCATATACCATTTCAGCTGTTCCTGTGGTTCAAGTTTTATAGGGCGCACGATTAGGCAGGTTCGTCTACGGGTTCGAGAACATTTACCAGCTTGGTTCAGCAGGGGGGGATATTAAGTGCATAAAAAGCTCGATCGTGTCACACTTGGTCGCTACTGAACATAGCATCGAAGTCAACACAGCTTTCAGGGTTGTATACCGAATTCCGAAGTCGTTATCACGTGCAGTTCGCTTACGTCTCCTATACATAGCTGAAGCTGTTGCGACAAGATCGACTAGAGTGGAACTTTGTATCCAAAAAGAACACGTTCCTACAGTGGCCAAACTTTTACTGATGATTCTCCTTCTCACCAAGAGTGTTCCTTCCCCTTGACCCTCTTGGCTTTTTTTCCTTTGCTTATTATTACAATTATTATTATTATTCGTCATAATTTATTGCCTTTCATGCAAACATTCAATACTATCGAATTTTCCATTTATACTATCCGGACTTATTATTAGTGATATTATCTCTCTTCTCAATATATGCCTCCACCTGTTTCATTTCACACATTCGTTATTTCATTATGAACCTCCCATTGCAGTCTTACTATTACCTCCTATTTAATGCATACCACTTTGTACTAACCACTCACTTACCTGACACCTTTTATAACCTTGAACTGACTTGTCAGTTTCCCTACCCCACACTCTACAAGTCTATGATGACTAATCACCACCGTTGTCTCCCATTGTACAATATTTTCTAATCGATTTGAGGCTAGCACGTTTGTCACTCAAATACGACTATTTATTTTGACACCCCATAACTAATCTATACTTCCAAGTTAAGAAGAGTATTCGTCGCATAATTAGCTGTCATTATTGTAACGACAATGAATATTATATATTATAGCAGTGGATTTCTGCAGTGATTTTAGAGGGATGAAGGTCCAGATTACTTTTCCGATCTTGGCCGGCTTTGACATTCTCATTCGCCGAGCCTTTATTTGACAGGATGCATTTCAAATAAGTGAAAATGACCTCCTTCATATTTTTCCTGTTGATAGTGACTGGTTCTTGTTGTTGTTTGTGACCGTGTATCTTCATGACCTTTGTCTACTCTATGTTCACTTAAAGTCCTGTGTTCGTTGCCTGTCCATTCTGCCAACTTATCGGTTTTCTGCTGTGGATCTTCTTCATTGAACGTAAACCATCAACAAAGTCAATATCTTCTAGAATCTTCTTCTCTGTCTAACGTATGCCCCTCTTCTCGCTTCCCACGGTCTGCTGCATGATCTAGTCAAACAAAATCATGAATATCATCGGTGATAGTAGGCGGCATCATTTTGCTTCCTGTCTTTACTTCAAAATTGGCATTCCCCATCACTATGATTAACGCATTATCATATTACATTCATTTATAAAAAAAGCATTTAATGTAGGATACCTACATATATCCAAATCAGTTTTATCGCTAATTACCAACCATGAATTTAAATTTCTCTTCCTCTCTAAATGAATGGCATACATTCTTCGGCATATAGGGTCTGGCTGTACGGCTGTGAAACCCAGTCCCTTTGAGCTGAGGGTCTGCTGCCACTCAGCTCGTAGCTGATAGCATAATCATGTAAGTAATCTTGAGGTCTGGCGGCGTGTGCTTGGATACGGTGGAGATCGTCTTTCAATAATCATAGTCATTTTGATACACTGGTTTCAATGTTTTGAACATATAATATGGATGGCATCCCGGCAATTATCATACTGTTCAGTCACTGCTAGCTCTGGAAGTGGGTATTAAAAGTAGAGGGATGACTAGCACATGACATGGTGCTGTGATAGGAGGATAGTGACGTTAGTTTGGTATCTGATGGTACAGCACATTTGCCTAGGTGGGGTCTGATAGATGATTCATATTGTAACGACAGAAAGCAAAAGTCAGGTCGCTTATTCAGAAAATCAACAGACATTTATAGATTTTTATGTACATTATTATTCGTTATTATTAGCAGAGAAACAGCGTCTTCTGATTGGTTTTTTTCTTGCTGAAGGTTATTCTGTACTACTTGTGACCGTTTCTTAGAAAGTTAAGCCATATATCTGCGAATCGTATTTGCACACGTTAAGTCTGCTGTGATTGGTTGATGAGTTCCTCAAGGTTAAGCTTTGTTGTTGTTTTTTTTTCATGACCACGATTTGGGACGTTAACATTGGCGTAAATTCTTGTCTACAATTTTGGTTTGCAGATAGCTCTCACCACAATATTAGTGGCTCGAAAAATTAATAAATATGACCGATAATGGTAGCCAGTGGCAAGAATGATGAAACTTTACTTTTCCCTCTCTTTCTGAAAGTAATGCAAAGTGGCGAATCCTCTCTTCATTGGTAGGCTTGCCTGTTTTCGTGATCCGGCTTCTTTATGATTCTGTTTCTTTTTCACATAACATATATCACTGCTTTTGTGTGGTGTATTTCTTGGCAATAGTGAGGAGATATTCAACAGGTTCCAGCGTACCAATAACCCTAGAACGCTCAATCAAAGTAAGGCACTGAAACCAGGTGAACGACACTATAGTGAGGAAAAAAGTGTTGTCTGAAGAGTACTGATATTAAATGGGATATCCGGCTAGTTTTAGCTTAGGCTAACGAAAGACTAAGGTTAGGTTGCGGCTAGGCAAAGGTTAAGGTTGGGGAGGCATTAGGGTCTGTTACGAGTAGATTAAGGTTAGGTCAAGGAAAGGTTAGAGTTAGGGGGCTAGCTTTGCTTTTGAGCGCTAGAACTCTTTAAAAAGGTCATGAATGCGTTCCCACCTTTTAGGTGTCTAAATGTTAACTTAGACAGACGTTTCATAGAACAGTTTATATACATACATACAACATACATAAACACACACAACAATCATAGCAATGTATTTACCTGGAGGTCCGTACAGTAGTAATCCTTTCCAAGGTGACAATATTCCAGCAAATAGTTGAGGATACTGTGGAAGAAAAATCCAACACTATTCAGTAGTATTAGTAGTAATAATAGTAATAATTACAGTTATCATACATAATTATGAAATCCAGTGACATCAGAGAATGTAGTGAGCCCTTTTTGTAGCCAACTCTTATTGTATCTATTAATTCAAGTGCTCCTGTGGATCCATTTGATATTAGCCGTTGCTCTTGGAATTTTATTTTTCGTAGGTGGGAATACCTCCCAGCAAAGAACTCATAAGACGAAACATCGATGTTGGCATTCCTATATCTTTTATGAAAGAGCTTCTCTTGAAAGGCACAATGAATGTCTGCCTTTTATTTAATACGGAACTATACCAACAAATCGATGGTGTGGCAACGGGGTCACCACTAGGACCCATTTTAGCCGACATTTTTCTTCCGAAACTAGAAAATGGACCTTTGGAAGATGTAATTGATGAACTTGAATTCTATTTTCGGCACATGGATGATACATTTTTGATTACGAAAAATGGGGACAAAGCAAAGAACATCCTGGACAAATTTAACCATGTTCAACCTGCAATAAATTTTACCAATGAGAAAGAAAAAGATTCTAGTATTTCATTTCCAGACGTCCTTATGAACAGAAAATAGGATGGTGCAATAAGAAGAAGTGCATATAGAAAACCTACATCAACGGGTCAATATATTCATTTTTTCAGCTTCATGCCCTTGAAATAAAAACGCAATCTGATAAAGTGCTTGGTTCACAAAGCAACAGCAATCTGCTCGGATGAATGTCTTGATGAGGAACTCAATAATATTAAACGGTTGCTGAGTGAAAATAGCTATCCAGAAAAGTTTATTGATAAGAATATGAATTTAAAATCAAAGCAGCCCAAGATACTAACAGTTCCTAAAAGGCCTTATTCTTACAAATGCAGTTCATCGGGGATGACATCAACGAGATACTATCACAACGCCTAATGAATATGGCGATAAAAAGAGCATTCTCCGCCGCCGAATTACTCTGTGTCTTCAAAACACTCCTATTTTGCGTTCGGGAGTAAAAGACAAACTGCCTAATTTCGTCTCTTCCATGTGTATCTACCAATTTAACTGCTCCTGTGAAGTGAGCCAGTTTCATACGCCGTAGAATTAGGCGAGTTTCTCGTCGAATTTCCGAACATCACCCTTCGTGGTTGGTTAAGTAAAGGACAAACAAAATCTATTCACAGCGCTATTCTATCTCATCTTGTGGATACAGAATACAAGATTGATGTTAACGAGCTGGCTTTAAAAGTCATTTACCGCATGCCAACAAATCTCAATTTCGCCTTAAGAGTTCATTTACCAAATACTGCTGAGGCTGTTGGGATCCATATTAACAAGCCTAATTTATGCGTCCAAAAGAAGCTAGTTCAGACATTGTCGTTACCTTTGCCATCTAGGTTTGAATGGTCCTCAATTTTTGTAGAAATTTCCCTAATTTCAGTTGATATGCTATTTGCTACTATATCTTTATTATTATTATTGTTATAATTTAAGCATCTTTAATGAACTGTAACTCCATTGATCTTTGCAAATCGATATTATTTAAAAAACATACCAATATTGTTATTGACTACTAATCTAGAATATTCTATGTACATAAACATGCATATATAATTGTAGAGCCAGAAGAGGAAATAATCGCAAAAGGATATTCTCTGTTCAATTATTTTATGTTTTATAGATGTCTGAATGAATATTTTCTTTATGTTGAAATAAAGGTATTGTTGAAATCACTAACAGTTCTGTATTAGATCACGTCGTCCAAACAGACCACAGTCTTTTCTATCATCCATCGTGTACCAAATAAATTGCTGAAGGTCCCTAGATGCCAAGTAGCCCGACCAGTAGAGACCGTTGCAATAGAGATAGGTTGAGCCACTACTATTATCCTGGCCTGCTGTTCAACCTCTAAATTCATAAATTCTGTATTATGGCGTAGACAATCCGATACGTCTAGTCCATAGTACTGGTGCAGATTCATTTCTGTCATTCAACTTTGCCAAATAGCCATCAGGCAAGCTGATTCGCCACCGAAGCTCACTCTAAATTATGTTCGATGGCTGGAGGCAATCGGCAGGAAACCTTACCTGACAAGGGTTTCTGTGCTTGTTGCCAATCGTCACAGCATGGTGTATCTTCAACCCTGAAGGAACTGATTCACCGCCCCCCTCTACGATTTCAACTCGCAACATCCGTTTTGGTGCAGTCAGAGACGATTCCACTAAGTAATCTGGGCTAACAACTGACCTTCTGTAGGACTGTGGTTAACACACTGCCTGGTCACTAAGGAGTAGTATCTAATCAAACTAACATCAGTTTAGAATGAGCCGTTCAATGGTACGTCACCTAGCTTGATGGTCGTATTTTAAAGACTTGACTGAGAGAATTCAGAGTGCGCCAAACGAACGACTAAATGTGTGAAATTAGTTACCACCTAGTGTCCAATCGAACTACCTATTACAGTCCTGTAGGGGGTCAGTCGAGAGCCCAAATAGCTCAGTGGTAAGGTCTCTGATTGTGACACTGGGGGATCCGGGTTAAAGTCTCAGAAAGGACATGGGTCCCTTCAAGGTTGCAGATACAAACCTTGTTGACTGGTGAGTACCAACAAGCACGAAACCTAGGCGAGGCAAGACTTCCTGCCGATTGCCTCCGACCATCTAACATATCATCCTGTTCAAACATCTTGACATCTACATATGTCCCACAGAAGTTCAGATTTAATGATTCAATAAAATTTGAACACTGAGTACACAATATTCGTTATTATAAAAAGAATTCTGCATTTCCAAATGAATGAGGAAACAAAACGATATTGTTTTCTTTTACTGACACTCCAATATTTATACGCTGCTGTTAATACCTTCATCAAAGTAACACTAAACCAGAATTTACGAAATCGTAGCTTATTATACAGTAACTTAATCCCATAGTTCTTCAGCATGAGAAATAATTTTTACCTTGTCCAGTGGGTGAAATGGTAAAGGTACCAATTATGTACAGACTGATGAGCTTGCTGAGTTTGTGAACCATAAAAGTAGCCTATACTTAAGCAATGAAAATGCTTAACACATTTTAGAAAGAGGGGGTTTTGGATTCAAGTCATTCAAATCACCGAAAATACCCATTGAGTCATGAAGAAAATTAAAAGACAGATTCAGCGAAGAAAATTTTCTTTATCGACGAAATCATCTTCAGAGGCTGTACAATCGTATTTATACTTACAAAAATATATAGTGGTCTATTATTGAGTAATAGGGGGTGACATAATTGATATAATTCTCACTTCTAAAGCCACTTCTGAGTAATTATATCAATTATGTCACCCCCTATTACTCAATAATAGACCACTATATATTTTTGTAAGTATAAATACGATTGTACAGCCTCTGAAGATGATTTCGTCGATAAAGAAAATTTTCTTCGCTGAATCTGTCTTTTAATTTTCTTCAAGTCATTCAAATTCAGACGATTTGGATTCCATTTTATTTCATCCAACAGCTGTTATTCCACATATATATCGAAGACATCAGACGAAATCCGAAAAGTACTCGAAATCTACAGTATCAGAGCTTTACTCAAAACATTGAGTATACTGAAAAGCAAGCTTTTTTGTATCAAAGGCCGAGTTCTGAAGGATTCACAGTCTCACTGTGTCTATCAAAATAAAATGTTTAGAATGTGATGCGATGTACACCGGACAAACCTCACAGGGAATCAAGATTAGAAAAAATGAACACCACAAAGTCTCTAATCAACTATCAAGAAATCCAGTGTGGAGCTAGAAAAACTTGAAAATTCATCAGCCATAGCTCTACACTCTACAGAATCATGCCAAAAAAAAATGATTTTGATAATAATAAAATGTGCCATTAAAAATGTAAAAAATCAAAAAAGAACATCTTGTATAAAAAGCACTTTATATTGAACCGAATCTTAATTGCCTGATGAATAGGAATGATGGATTAAGATAAAATTAGACTTGGTTGACCCCTTCCCTCCTCCATGAAGTGACAAAAACAACACAAATGTGATAAGCAGCTTCATTGTGTAAACACAAATGAACACTCTTAAGAAAATCCTCCTTGAAAATGGCTATCCAGAAAGATTTATCACAAAATCAATGAAACCCAGACCAGAGAAGCCGTCCACACCCAGTGCTCCAAAAAGACTTCTCTATATGAACCTACAGTTCAATGGAGACCAATCTACAGAAATACTGAGAAATCGGCTCCCCCGCTCATTGAAGAAAACCTTCTTTGCAGCTGAATTACGAGTGACGTTCTCCGCGAGACCAATGATTCGTATGTCCGTGAAGGATAAGCTACCGCTGTTGGCCTCATCTACGTGCATCTACCAATTCATCTGCTCGTATATTTGCCGTACTCAGCGTTCGCTATCCAAACGCGTCAACGAACATTTACCTTCATGGTTTTATAAAGGAGAAAACCGATGCCCCTGCAGCTCGATCCTTGAACATTTGATCGACTGTGAACACCAAGTCAAACCAGAAATAAACATCAAAGTTATCTACAGAATACAAGGCAATCTTGCTAAAAGTGTACGGATCAAACTTCTCCACATCGTAGAAGCAATGGCAATTCATCTGCTAAATCATGAACTCTGCATACAAAAGAAATTCGTTCATTCATTAAATCTACAATGGACGTAATCTTTCTTAATTTCAGTCTTAATAATTGTATTATTTTGTCTCTTGCATTTTATTATTTCACATCTTCACTTAAATTATTCTCTACCCCACCCTTTTGTAATCTCTACCCTCATTAACAATGTTACTAACTTGACCCATGTCCAATTTCTAGTCAACTGCGTTACGTCATCCGATCAACTTACTTATTTTCAACTGTATTATTCTCTAACCCCACCCTTATTTGATTTTAAACACCACTCATTAACATTGTTGCCAACCTGACCTAATCTGAATTCTACCCAGTTAATCAAATCTATTTTAATTTCCATCTTAACGTTTGTTTCCATAATTATCTAAACTTTATAAATCTAATGCACACACACACAAACAAAATTGTATAAATATGCGATTGTACAGCTCAGTGAATGAATTCCCCGAAAAGTCTCTTCGCTGAACGCCTTCTTTTCTTTTATATGACTGAATGGGGATTTTCAAGTTACTTAAACACAAACTGTTTTTATAATTTCATACACTTATCATATCTAACAATCTGTGCCTGAATTAGTTTTTGGTGACTAGCAATGGAATGTGGAGTGAAAATTTCGTTCTATCTCGAACTCGTTAGCCAAATATATCTGCACTAACCAGTGAGTGATGGTGTCCCCACAGTACCCATCGTTTCAAACACCAATGCACGTGGTTCATTATCTTTACAAATTCGTCTACTTGACATGCTGAAGAACTATGTGATCAAGTTACTGTATAATAAGATTTGTAAATTCTGGTTTAGTATTACTTTGGTGAAGGTATTAGCAGTAGATTATAAATATTGAAATGTCAGTAACAAAGGTAACAATATCATTTTGTTTTCTCATTCATTTGGAAATACAAAGTTCTTTTTATAATGACGAATATGGTGTACTCAGTGTTCAAATTTTATTTCATCAATAAATCTGAACTTCTGTGGGACATATGTGTGTGTCAGGATGTTTGCACAGGATGGTATGTTAGATGGTTGGAGGCAATTGGCAGGAAGCCTTGCCTCACCTATGTTTCGTACTTGTTGGTACTCACGAGTCAGCAAGGCGTATATCTGCAATCTTGAAGGAACTCATGTTCCTTCTGAGATTCGAACCCGCGTCACTCATTGCTGCAGCAGAGACGTTACCACTGAGGAGCTATTCGGGCTCGCGATTGACTCCCTGTAGGACTGTAGTGAATATTTTGATTGGACACTAGTAACTAGTGTGATGTGTCTAGTCCTTTCTTTGGTGCAGACTGAATTCTGTCAGTCAAGTTTGCAATGTGGCCTCCATGCTAGGTGACTTGCCATCACGGTGCACTATGAAATGTTGGTTGCAGGCGATCGGCCACAGGAAGCCTTGGACCTAAGTTTCGTGCTAGTTGGCACTCACTCAACAACACAAGGCGTATCTGCAACCTCGAAGGAATCTAGATCCAAGGCTTCCTGTGGCCGATTGCCTCCAACCATCTAACATCAACAATTCACAGTGACACGAAGCATACTGGTCACATTGTAAACTTGACTGATAGAATTCAGTCTGCAGCAAAGAAAGGACTAGATATACACATTACACTAGCTACTGACTAGTGTCCAATTACAAAAGAAAAATATCCATAGTGTGTTAAACATTCCTATTTTTGCTAGAGTTAACTTTGTTCTTTCCCACTGGCTGACTGAACCAAAGTGTCTGGCATCTGTTGGTATGTCGGCTTCTTGTACGGATGCTTCGACGATGTTTAACGATTAACATGATGTTATTTCCGTCCAACCAATCAAAACAATGGAGAAACAATTGATACTCGTTGGCTCAAGTGGTGCAGTGGATAAAGATTTGGAGTTTGAAAGGTAGGGCCAGTGGGTGCTAGTCTCAGTGAGAACAACACTACTCACTGTCGGAGATGGCAGACACATTCAGCTGACGAGTTCCAAATAGGACGAAATGCGTGTCCTAGTAGATTCCACTGCCAATCACTATCCACCAAGTAATATTTTGAACATTCTTTTATTAAAGACAAGAAATCAATAATTCTACTTACTTTAATTGGATATACAACAGCTTCTTTTACAAGACGTTTAGCTGAACTTAAACCAATTATATCATCCCATCGAACGTTGGGATTTTGAAGGAATATATCCTGAATAAATAAATAAAGAGATAAGTAATATGTAAATGAGTTTAGAGAGAAAGGAGAAACCAAGCATTTTCTTTCAGAACATCTATTCTGCATCAAAATGTTAAATTTACGGAAGTTAGAAATAGTCAGGCCATTAGATTGCGGAAGCGGTGACTGAATAGTTAGGCGTTCACTTCGTAACCTAAGGGTTTTGGGCTCAATCCTCAGTAGGGTCATGGATGGGAAGTTAAATACTAGTCTTTACAGAGAACTCACATTGTGAAACCGATATTTGGATTTCCGATCATCCCACCCTATGTCAGTAAAAAGAGGATTAGTGGAACTCCTAAGTTTTAGGGCAACAAAACTGAGTAGTACCAGAGAACATCTAAGACAGGAATCAAGACAGAGAGGAAAAGTTTTGAAACTTAGTAATTACCACGATAAATTGATCAGGAAATTGATGTAGGAATTTGTAAAATTAAGATTATTATTATTACTACTACTAAAAACAATAATAATAATAATAATAGGGACGACAAAGATAACGAAAATACGCAGAAAGATGAAAACATCAACAATAGGGAATTTAACAAACCTGTAGTGGTTCCAAACAAAGAAGGAACGGAGAATTTTTAACAAAGTAGGAATAAAAAAGCCGTTCAAATCCACGAACTCACTTAGATACGAATTATGCAGGTTAAAGGTGTCTATGGTGCGTCGGTGGCATAGTGGTTAGGACGCTTGCCAACCATGCACATGGTCCGGGGTTGGAGACCCGGCCGATGCACTCCTTCACCTCGCATGGCCAGAAATAATGCTGGTGAAGAGGAAAGGTTGGGCATGAGGCTAGCAACCCCATCCTGTAAAATAAACACTGCTACAGAAACTTCAAGCCGCTAGCTTGAAGCCCTATGTTCCACTGGGGAACGTGAAGGAAAAAAAAGGTGTCTATGGAGTACATTAGAAACAAAATAATTTAGTTTATCTAATACCCTACTTGCAATGATTGCCAGGTCAGATACACAAGTCAGAGAAGTGGAACGGGGTCAGTCAGACTAGTGGGGCAAAAAAACCTAACAAAATCTAGATTATTTGACCCTAATATAAGATAAGAATTCTAGAAAACAGCTCAGCTTTGGTACTTAAATCTAATATAATACGGTGGAGGGAGAAATTGATAACGGAAGTTTTATTAATCGAATCAACTGAAAATGCATTCTACAGAACTGATTCAACACCTGTCCAGCCGGGCATCAGGGAAATGCTACTACCCCTACATCAAATAGGAGGGAACAAAGAGAACTTTAAAAGTCTCAAGTTTTGAAGTTATGTACTCACTATTGATGATAGGATTACGAACAATCATAATTTTGTGTTCGTAACCTCGTTATTCAGTGAATAATAATACAATTTCACTCTGTGTGTGGTATATCCAATGAACAAATTAATATGGAATGGCATTTAAAACAAACTTACACGTGAGATGGTTAAGGCTAGGCTTCTCCATTCACCAGTATAGCCTAAATAACTTCCCAGGGGTTTGAGTAAACGTTCCTGTAAAATGAATTCAAGTTATTAATATTATTGTTAATATGACTATTATAATTTAAAAACAGTTTTCTCCTAGGGTTACTGACGACTCTCTCGCTATGAAGTAATAATTGTCAGCGTTACTTTATACTGAGAGCCCCTGGAAACTAAGACGTACTGGAGAGCAATTTCATCCCAGTAAACACACCCAGCAGTGCACCAACAATCAAACCAAAGAACGTATTGGTTACGAACCAAGCTAATGCGTTGGCTACTCACAGCCACCATCTTAGAACCCGAGAACTCCTAGAAATTTCAACTTCTAGAGATTTGTGCGACACGGAGCCACTGCTACGCCTGTTCATAGTGCTGTCTGTGTCTCTAACTGATGTCAGTTTATGACAATATCAACGGAATCCTTATAATCCAACGTTCGTTTGTTTTACGCTTAAAGTGAATTAGTAAAAAGCACTTCATATACAGTGAGTGGTTTGCATTGTGTCCAGTTTTGTTATAATATTGTTCTGGACACCTTCATACCCCCTTTGTTAGATGGATGTAGGCAATGGGCAGGAAGCCTTGGACCTAAGTTTCGAAATTTTTAGCACTCGTCAGCAAGGCGAATTTGCAATTTTGAGGAAAGTGGTGTCCCTGCTAGATTCGAAAAAGGGTCACTCAGTGCTGCAGTCGGAGACGTTACCACTGTCTTGCAGCATCGAGCGACCTGGGTTAGAATCTAGGAGGGACACTACTTCCTTCAGGACTGTAGATACGCCTTGCTGACTGATGAGTAATAACAAGTACGAAACTTAGGTCCAAAGCTTCTCATCCATTACCTCCAACCACATAAAATCAGTTCAGAGTGCAGTGTGATAGTGAACCACCTAGCTTGTTTACCATATTGCAAATGTGACCGATAGAATTCAGCCTGCAACAAACGAAGGACTAGACACATGACATTAGTGTCCAGTCAAAGTACACCTTCATAATAAAAGACTACAGCTGAGACCTTTTATTCATACTACTAACTTCACAGAGTATTATGATGTATCAAAACAGCCTATAAATTTTATATTCTGCCATTTTCGTCGCTTGATAACAAGTAGGATACACTCAGAGACCCGCTACAACTTTGCACAGTAGATGATTACTTGACACCTACCTATTGTATGAGTTGTAGTAATACTATCCAGGAAATTACAACGCATCACAGTGAACAACAGTGTTCTGAAAACTTAATTTTGTCAGCCTACTATAAATCTGATCTCGAACTTGAGGTTGATTACTAACCACCAACTGATGCTATTGATTCTAAGTAATATTAACTCTCTTGTTTCTTAACAAGAATGATTGTAGAGAACACTTGCGGTTTCAGTAACCCCTTCTTCAGACTCTACAATTATAAATCCATTAGTTTTAGTATACAATAGCTAGTTGAGGCTGAATAGTCTAATACCTTGCCTCGACTTGTAACGGGAAGGCCCTGGGTTCGAACCCCGGTATTTGCCTGCTGATGAAGAGTCCCAAACTGGGACGAAACAGCCACCCAGTACTCCCATCTGGTTTCCCAATGGTTCTCTAACTGATGTCAGCTCATTATGAAACCCTACAAACAATCAAACGCAATCTCTACAAAACCAATACTTGAAAATTAATCTGATGCTCATTAGAGACTAGC
Organism: Trichobilharzia szidati; assembly: GCA_944472155.2. Classification (NCBI taxonomy): domain Eukaryota; kingdom Metazoa; phylum Platyhelminthes; class Trematoda; order Strigeidida; family Schistosomatidae; genus Trichobilharzia; species Trichobilharzia szidati. The sequence goes on along the minus strand of OX235277.1, from coordinate 53,566,158 downwards.
CCTATTCAGGTAGTTAACCTGGGGTTCTAGTGGGAAGCTATGACCAGTAGGGTGAGGCAGTATCTCACCGAAGTGGTCGCCCTATGTCATGAATTGGCAGAAGTTAGAATTCATGGGCTTGCTACTGGATTAGGTCCCAGTAGCTTAATGGTCTACGAACTCGCTGTAATCAGAAGGTCCAGGGTTCGAACTCCTTTGGTGGGTGCGTACTGTTGAAGGAACTCAAACTAGGCTGACGAAACGGTTGGCTGTCCAGTACTCCCACCTGGTTATCCAATGTTTCTCTAACTGATGTCAACCCATGATGAAACCCTCCAACCAACATTACGTAAACATTGGACAGTAGAAATAATAAGCAAGGTCACGAAGATAATCTTCAATGAAATGAAGGTAGAAGGGAAAAGCAGTCTGATAGGGGTTTAAGGTGTCAATTGTTGGCATTTGTAGAGGCTTTATTGACCTTGTTGTAGGTCAAGGTAAGCAAACCTTCTGGAATACAAAGACCAGCTCTACTGGTATTGATTACTATGGTCTCACCTCGTGATAGAGGATGTAGTCGAGCTCTTCTGGACAGACTGTCGCTTACATATTAGGTCGTAGAGGACGCTTATTCCGGTTTAGTTGGATATCCGCTAAGTGAGCTAAGACCGCAGTATTTAAACACTTGACTTCCACTTTACCCAACCATAGAACTACATATTTATGCATGTACATTGATAAAGCCCTCTGAGTACCACCTATATAACTAGCTCCACAGGAGTGCAACTATCATTTACTTAAATTCATAAAAAGGAAACAAAAATTCAAGGGAAAAAAATCTCTTCTAACACTTTTTGTACATACTTGTGGATCTTCTGAAAGGTGATTATTCTCTTCCAAAGGTAAACGTGTTTCTTGATTAAGCATTGCTCTATAATCGATAATCTGACGTGGAAAACCTTGTCGATTTGAAGAAGGGAGATGTCCATTTTGATTTGAATCCATGTGTTGGTGGTGTGAAACACTTAACGGTATACTACTTTTAATTGAACGTCCTGATGTTTGTATAGAAGGATCTTGTTTGCCTTGTACACTTAAACCATTGGACAATCGATTAATTTCAATTGGCTTTATTTGATTAACAAAGAAAATAGCAATATTGTAAGTGAAATAACCGTTAATTATGAGAGATATAAAACAAACTGTGGTAGCATATTTTATGCAAGCCAACCAGTAGAGCGTGCGTCGGTGGCACAGCTCGCCGACCATGCACATGGTCCGGGGTTCGATACCCGGCCATCGACGCACTCCTTTGCCTCGATAAACCAGAAATAAAGCTGGTAAAGAGGAAATGTTGGGCATGAGGCTAGCAAATCCATCCTGTAAAAATAAACACTGCTACAGAAACTTCAAGCCTCCAGCTTAGAGCCCTATGTTCCACTGGGAACGTGAAGGAATAAAAAAAAAAACAACCAGTAGAGCAGGAGGAAAGGCAACCAATAGAAATAGAATAATATCAACGCAAATAGATCGAGTACGGGGATGGGAGAGGGAGAGAATGTATGAATAACCATGGATAAAATCCTTTGGACGTTCGAATATAATCAAGAGTAAGGTGACTTCAATGGAAATGAATATAGCTCACTGGCCAAAACACTTGAATACCAGGCGATGGGTCCTGAGTTCGACCCCTGCTTACCTATTTCACCATGGGTAACTGGTAACACAATAAGTGTTGCTCATAGTTAGGTACATGAAAAAAATTTATTCCAAGTATCAACCAGTGAAATGACTATTGTTTGATAGCCTCAAGATATTACTTGCGTAATAATACATAAACGTATGTCCCTAACCTCAGTATTGCCCAGTTAACAAATCCAACATGAGCAACTGTTTGTCATAATCGATGGTGAGTCTGTATTAGATTCTTGATTGAGTAGGTTATTTTTGATGAATGGCTTAGTTGAACAGTGTCAAAATTAATCAACAACCTGCTATTCTTCTCTTCTTATAACTGACAAAAGGAGACTTAGCTTGGCAGCTAGTGTGAGAATAGTATAAAGAAAGTAGTGCATCATTCACTCACACAATAGCTGAGCATTACTCATGGTAACTGCAGTGAGATGATAACTTAAATAGTACATGTATAAAATTTGGACACTGTGGTACTAAGTAATTCCATATTAGTTTGTTTATTAGATGTATCACACAGTCACTGAAATAGTATTATTTACTGGATGACGTTTCTAACAAAAATTTATTGTTCATAATCATATCAATTGTAATCACATGACTTCGAAACTTGAGTTTTATAGTTTTCTTTGTTCTCTCCCATTTGTCGTCGTAGGGGTAGTAGAATTTTCCAGATATCTGGGTGGATAGGTGTTGAATCATTCCTATTACACGTGTTTGCATTTGATTCGATAAACAAAGCTTCTGTTAGATTTTAAAACTGTCATCTTATCTCATCGTATTCTTTGGTTGTGTGTAATTGCATTTAGTGAGTGCTATAGGTGAACTATTCTCTAGATTTTTTATCTTATTCGGGTTAACTAATCTAGATATTGCTAGGTTTGTATGCTCAGCTAGTCTGACTGCCCTTGTTTACTAGTTTGACTTATGTATCTAGCAGGGTATTAAATAAACTAAATTGTTTTGTTTTAAAGGCTCCACTGGCAGGATCCTTCAACCGACAAAGCTTGTTTCAAACTGAGTTTGTGGGTGTGAATGCCAACCGCTTTTATTCCTGCATTGTTAAGAATTCTCTGCCGTAAGGTTTCCGAGGTCCCTTCTTTGTATGGAAGGAAGTACTACTGATGATTTAGATTCCTTATTGTTAGTGTTGTCATTATCCTGAGCATGTTTGACATGCATGTCGTCATTAATAAATTTATTATTATTATCACTATCACTACTAAATCGAATATCTAACTAGCAACAAGAATGACACTTTTCTGTCAAGTGTAGTTCTGAATTATAATGAATAACAAGATAATGTAGCTTTCTAGATGGATAAAGTCGACAAACTGCAGTTTCTACTCGATACCACATACAATCTAGGCTATACAGCATAAACCAAGTGAATATCTGAACTAAAACAAGAAGAGTCCAAGTAGACATATTCTATACTTTACAGTTTAAGTGTAGTGGGTGAAAGTTCCATCTTCGCTTTGTATTCATACTTTTGTGAATTCTTCCTCTGACGGGCGCCAGACTTTTGTCGGAGATACTCAGCTTGCTAACTACACATGAGTGCTATTTCCCTTATCAAACTATTTTTCGTTTAGAATTTTGGTACATTTTAAAATAAGACAGAAGAATGCATCATGTTAAAATGTTGTATAACTCCTATAAATTTGTAAGTTTTGAATATATTCTTAGTCATTTCAACAATCTACATTATCCCAAATTTTAGTCAGAAAGATTATGACAGTATTGAACGGAATCCTTCAAAGTGAGGACAGGAGTAAGACAAGGCTGCCTACTATCGCCAATGATTTTCCTGATTGCAGTAGACTGGATAATGCGACAAACAGCGGGCAATGAGGAGGTAATGAAGATTCCTGGACAAGAACAACAACAACAGACAACTATCAGCATAAATGGGAGGAACCTGAAAGAAACAACCTCCTTTACCTACCTGGGAAGCATCATTTCAACTATAGGCGCACGGAACTGACGAGGATATTAAAGCAAGAATCGGAAAAGCAAGACAAGCTTTCACTACTCTCAAGTCTATGTGGAGGTCAACATCACACAGCATCAAAAATAATATCTGGATTTTCAACTCCAATGTGAAGTCAGTGCTACACTTTATGGATCAGAGACTTGCACTGCGCGTCATAAAGAGCATCTCAAACAAATTACAGACCTTCATTAACAGCTGCCTTCACTCAGTACTCAAGATCAGGTGGCCGGCCAGAAAAGATAAGCAATAGGGGTCTCTAGGAGCGAACCAACCAGGAACCGATTGTGAAACAAATAGGCAGGAAGAAATGGAGATGGATTGACCATACTCTGAGGAAACCATTAAGTGACATCACTAGACAAGCCATTGCTCGAGTGGAACCCGAATAGGAAGCGGTGAGTTGGTCGTCAGTGCAAGGGTGACTTGGAGGAGGTCATGTGAAGAGGAGATGAAAACTTGTGGGCAGACTTGGAACCAGGTGAAGACTCTAGCAGAGAACAGAACGCAATGGAGACGCACGGCTGAAGCCCTATGTTCCTCTAGGAATTAAAGGAAACAATAATAATAATAAACATAGCTATGTGACAGCACTTGAGGACCGTCATCGGTTATTTATTGGAAGCGCTGACTTGAAAACTAGTTTAGAATGATTTAAGTGAGTTTTAAGCCTAATCAGGTAATAACTTAAGACACTACTATCCTCGATTTCAGCCACAGGTTTGTACAAAACACTTTAAAAGACAAATAACCTACCACTACGACATTTACAGGAATCGTACAAAAAGGTGAAATGGGGAAAAGTAACTAAAAATATAATACAGAACACTGGAAAACATATTTGTTCACCTTTGTACTTTTCTCAGTGACTTGAACAAACCTGTCTACTAGACAAGACTATGCACCCACAATAGTATGCAAATATGTGATATACTGAACAATAAACCTCTATAAAAGGGCATAGAGTATGCAAGGAACTTACTTCGTGGCCTAATCCATTTTCTGCACGTGCTCTTGTTACCTAGAATGTAAAATCAAGTAAGGTGTAAAGAATTTAGAGAAGAGTCTAGAATGAAAGAAAGAATCAATGTAGAACTTAACACAGACGTACAGTAGGTCAACTCATCACATTATGTGAAATCACACATAAGAGAATAGAAAATTAATCTTTCAAAAATGGATATACATCCTTTGGATGAAAGGAATAATTAACTGAAGATTAATGAAGACTTATCAAAATATGGGGACTGATAAGTGATGAATGCATCTGGACCATTGTGAATGATTTTCAGCCGTATAAACAACAGTCTTCAACCAGCTGAAGGTGTCGATTATCTGTTCGAGTCTTTGGAAATGTACGCTATAACTTTTGAAAACTTTTAAAAATTCGGTGAAAAATTGTCTCGAATAGTATACCAAACATTCATACACACAAACACTTTCCAAACTGTTACCGATTCCAAGCAATAGTCCTCAATTAATATTCCCTGAAATGGATAGATGTTAAGCCATCAGATGTCTTGTTAACAGGTGACAATGCCAATGCAAACTGTTAAATCTGTCTACTCCATTCAGTAGGGGAATTGAGAAAAAATTGCGGAATGTAGAAGACGGAAAAGGTCGGAGTGTTGAATGCCTCGTCTACTAAATATGTAGCACAAAAAATCTGAAATATTTATTCATGGTTATGATTTCATCGGCTGTCAACTCAAAAGAACTAATGCAACTTCCTAGGCAAATGAAACGGTTCACATGTCCAACCACTTAGCTACTTGTAATAGTTTAAAACGGTCGTCAAGTCGTAGTTTACATATGGGGGTTCAAAATCGAATCTAAACGTCACAAAATGAACCTTTACAAAAATTCAGAAACCTTTAACATTCAAGTTACTGTAAGAATATGTTGTCTACGTGAATTAAATAAAATAAAAACTGAAACAGTCATGTTGTAGACTGGAAGAACTATTATGATATTAGGTAAGCTGCAAAACTAACAAGCAACTGTTGTGCAGCAATCGTTGCAAGAATGATTTGTAAGTTTAATATATATTTAGGTATGTAATCTTGTCATATTATTAGTCCATAGCACTTACTTTGTTTGTGGAAATATTCTCATCAGTGTTCGGAGAATTTAGTGAGTAATTTTGTCCATTATCAAGCATTGAGTTTTGTCTATTGCTAATGTGGGGCAAAGAAGGTCGCCTTTCAAATACAATGGGCTGATTACAATTGGCATTTAACACAAACCTACTTCTTGGTTTTTGCTGAACCGTTCAAATGTCGCAATTTATCTCCCTTCAAAGGTTTATCTAGATTCAGTAGAATTAGGCATTAAAATTTATAAAACCTGATAGCTTCTTAGTTATTCTTGGGTACTTTTGGAATTTGACATAGTAGTAACTTTCATATTCCAGCAAAACTGTTTCCAAATCAACATTGTCACATACTTCGTACTTTCGGAAATCCAGGTTGGTTTCTTTTGACAAAGAATTCGCTGATTCAACATACCTTCCACAATAACACTAATAATAGCAATTACCCTTCTTCACTCAAATAATGCATAACTAATATTAGCAGGTTTTTCTTTCTTGCGGTGGTACGCTGCTCTTCCTAAAGAGTGATAAACACAGATATAGCATCTTACGGCTTCTCTAGCCTGATTAGCAGTCCTCATCATGTGATAACTTAGTTCCGCCATTTTATTTGTTCAAGAAAAGCATTTTGAAAGGACTTCAGCAAACGCCACAACAACAGAATTTTATTAGGTGAGTAAAACAAATCTCAAGGTCACTTTCACCAACGTTGCACTATCTAATATCCAATATTCTGATTACGGGCTAGTATAAACCATTGATTTCTTTGAGCTTGCTTCTTGATTCTAACGTAGAGGTTCCAGATCTTCGGTGAACTTATGTGTAGTAAGTCCCGCCACTCGACTGCTTTAGCTCTGGTAGACTCCAAGAGGAGTGGTGCGGGGATTGGTCAAAATGTGGTTTGTAGTATGCAGTATGTTAGGACTGAGTTGCTGCCGTGAATGGAGTTTGACCTAACTCCCGTTGGTCATTCGGTGTAGTCATAAAAGCAGAATAGTAATAATAATAATAGGTTGTAAAGTGGATAATATAGGTTGAGATAAGTGAAATAATGAAGGTGACCTAAGGAAAAGATAGAGTAGTCGGTACATTGAGAGAAGACAGAACGGGTCGTGGGGATTTAGCTTGTATGCTTATCCACTGACAGTGTGGTTTCAAATTTTAAGAGGATAAGCCATTGAGACACAAACCATGCATTTCTGCGTGATTGTCCAGCTTCCACTTAAAAGTCTCCACAGATGGCGCTGTAGTCACGGCCGCCGGTAAAGCGTTCCAGAGACGGCAAACTCGAAGCGAAAAGAAATGTGAGCGCACTCGAGTCTTTGGTCTCTGGTGTGCTATCCTTAGCGGGTTACCTCGTTTTTTTTCTTCACGTTCCCAGTGGAACATAGGGCTCCAAGCTAGAGGCTTGAAGTTTCTGTGGCAGTTTTTTAATTTTCAAAGGATGAGGTTGCTAGCCTCATGCTCAACCTTACCTCGTGGAAGCCTATAATCACTTAATGGCAGGATGCTTTTATTTGGGTGGGTCTGGTCATTTAAGATCTTGTAGACGGTGATGAGGTCTCCCCTGTGACAACGGTAACTGAGTGTGAAAAGACTTAATTTCTTCAGTCTTTCCTCATATGATTGGTTGCGGAGGCCGATCACCCATATTGTCGCTCGTCTCTGGACACTTTCTAGAATGTCAGCATCCCTTTTGAGTAGCGGAGGAGCAATGATATTATGCACCTCAAGGTGTGGCCTCACGTATGTCGTATACTTTAAGAATATACTTTAAGAATAGTCCGGGAGTAAGAGCTCCCAGCTGCCTATGCATAAAGTGTAAAGTTGCGTAAGCTTTGGCGACGTCCCTCGTGTAATTTACACTGGTGTCTAGCTTTTCTGTTAAAATAAGACCTAGGTCGCGTTCTGATGGCACACAACTCAAGTTCTGGCCACCGAGGGTGTAATTTACACTCTGTGATCTGCCGGAATGAAGTTGCACTACTTTGCACTTCTTTAGGTTGAAAGGCATTCCGTTAACCAGAGCCCAGTCTTCCAGAGTTTGCATGTCAGCCTGCAATCTGTCTGAGTCTTCCGATGAGTTTATTGCTCTCCTAATCTTTACGTCGTCAGCGTAAAGAAGCGCAGAGCAGTTCAGTTGACAGGGCAGGTCGTTGATAAAAATCACAAACATCAACGGCCCTAAGATAGAACCCTGAGGAACCCCTGATGCCAAGGTGTGCCAGGATGATCGGATGCGGTTGACTTTGGTGCAGAATTCTCTCTCGCCTGAGTAATCTTTCAGTCAGGCGAGAAGTGCTCCAGAAGCACCCGCCTTGATTATTTTGTGAAGGAGCAGACCATGGTGAACTGTGTCGAATGCTTTCGCGAAGTCGAGAAAGATCACATGGACTGGTACTTTTACGTCCCAGGATAGTGTCCAGTCGTTCCAAGCTAGTAGAAGATTCGTCACACAGGATCTTCCCCTCCTGAAGCCGTGCTGTGCTTCATGGAGTAGGTTAGTCCCATCGAAGTATTTTCTCATGCGGTCGTCAATGAGACTCTCCTATATCTTCGATATCACTGGAAGTAGCGCAACTGGTCTGTAACTGGTCGCATCCTGCCGGTCACCACCCTTGAAGATTGGGGATAGGATGGCTCGTTTCCATTCACATGGAAGTTTCCCTACATCAAAGGAGTGTTGAAATAGATCGCTTAGGGGTTGGCAGAGACTTTCTGAACACTGCTTCAGGACGGATGGTCTCATGTCATCGCAACCTGCAGACTAGTACCATATCCGAAGTAATTTGAAATGTACCCAGCAGGTTTTCGCACGTTGGTTTTGCATTGTAATCTTGATGTTTTGTAGGGGTAAAATCCTCGTTACTGTTTAGTTGCCTGTGAAAGGCTAGACTGAATGTCTCTGCCATTTCAAGACTAGTAAGAGATTTCCCATCAGAACCCACTATATTGCAAGCTCCCTGGTTGGTCGGTTTTCTTTCAGACATAAACCTGTATAGGCTTTTGGGGTTCACGAGAAGCTTATTGGCGAGGTTTACCTGAAATGTCCTTCTATCACTCCGGACTCGTATGTTACATCGATTCCTGAGTTCAAGGTATACTTCATGTTCGGGTTGACTCTTCGATACTCACCACGCAAACCAGGCTTTTCGCTTCGCTTACAGAAGGCGTTGTGTCCCCTTTTTAGCCATGAACGTTGCTTCCTAGCTTTTGGTGTGACTCTTTATGCGTTTAACATCTTATAAACTAATCTGTTCATTAGGACGCATGCACACATATATAATATCTTCATAAATCTGTACGTGGAGAACTATTGGAAGCACTCACTAAGAAAGCTAGGGAAATGGAATGTGAGGTACGAACGTGACCGGAATCAAGCGATATGTTTGCTGTAGCCATAATAATCAGAGCCTAACATCATAAAAGGAGGGAGGGTGGCGCATGCCGATCAGTAGATATGGTGGTGGACACTAAGGTGAATTGCCCCATTCTGCAGGAACAGCAATATGCAATTTGACGGCTCGAGATTTTTATGAGGGCTTGAATCTTTATCTTGAAAAAGGTAATAATGATCGCCTAGACAGATCATGCTTCTACCTTTAAACATATACCATTCGGTCAGCCTATTGCTGAGATGCGACCACGTGGGCTCTGCACAGATTTATGGGGCATCTTATAAATTAACATGCTTTCCTTTGTCGCTTCTTCGAATATCACTTAACAATGTCTCATCTCATTCATTTTCTAATAAGGTCTTCAATCGCTCATTATATTCCAGTAAAACTAACATTTAATTGCTCTTTATGAATTTGATTCGACTTACTTTATTCCTATTCTCTATAAGGTACGGTTGTGCACCAAATACACAAAAAGGTATGAAATTAAAACAACCGGCTTGTGGATAATTGTATGAAACCAGAAGTGGACATCATGATAGTAAGACCTATAGGGTAGCATTATACATTGCAAATGAACTTCGTCAGCCTAGGGATTATAGTCTCCCATTGTATTTCTTTTATGAATGCATCTATTAATGATACATTGCACTTACCTATTTCATTACACTTTAATGATCCACCTTAGCACCTTTACTTTTCTAAAACAGCTTACTATCCCTTGTAAACGTTGTACTTACCTCAATATTGGTTGGTTATCGTATGCCTACAACTACGGGTTGAAAACGTAACGAAGTCGATTTTCCTGCGCAACCTGGAGGACTGCTGTTTAATTCAATAATGATACGACATGGGTCAGACAAAGAGTGTATTTATACATATATCGAATATTTAGCTGTTCAAACAATAACTTGTAGACAGTCTACTATTTGACATTATATTATACTTGATCGTGCCTGTAAAAATGGCATGCATTTTCATGTAAATTTATGTTTATATGAAAATATAAATTATTATTAAAGGAACAGTGTCTGAAACCGCCTGGTGAATGATCTCCTTTACCACTCCCCAGTGTTCTTCTACTGTTAGCCAATTTGCTTCAGACAAAAGTCTTCGCATTTCAGTGTAATTGGCTTTGTTATAACACAGATAGGGCTGTGTATTGTCCCACTGTAAGCGCTCGCGGAGGACTATGTCGAATACTATGACCGCGTGGTCACTACTACCTATCGAAGTCGTGATCTGAACGTTTTCCACTAGTAGCTGGTCACCAGTGAGCGCACATTCCAGTCTAGAAGACTTCACATCTGGGCCCCATCTAGTATCCATCCTGAAATTTTCAGAGAATCCAGCCTCGCTGATGGTGTGCAGCAGATTTCGATCAAATCTATCATGGGCATATCCCGTCATCGAGTTAAGAGATGGGGCATTGAAGTCGCCAGCTATGACAGTTTGATCATAACCCATGTCTTGTGTCGCTGAAATTGTATTCAGGAGTACCTGGTTGTGGTCTGCTCCACATGAAGGTGATCGATAAATGCTGCCCACTAGATATTTGCAGTGAAATGGCACCATATGGAGTCAGGGAGCTCAATGAGTGGAGGTTCCATTGCGTGAACACATCTGAGCTGTTTGTTGACGTATATGGCGACTCCACCTCCTCCTTTCAGGTCCCTATCTCGCCTGACTAGGACCATATCATTTATACTGACTTCGCTGTCTGCCACCGTAGGGGTTAGCCGGGTTCCCGTCAGTGTTATGATTTTGGAATTCAGCTGTGATTATAGGTGTCTAAGTTCAGCTATTTTGCCTCTTAGCCCGCTCACATTACTGTACAGGCAACTGGTAGTCGGTCTCACCACGCCTCCGTATTGGGGGTTGTTGACTTGATGTGGCCTGTCGGTTGAGGAGTTATCCTACGAACTAGTTGGCCGATTCCCCAGGAACCGGCCTGTTGGCGTTTTTTCTTCTAGTTCAATCGGCACACTTGGATGACACTGTCTATCATCGTCCGTGCTGCACCGCTGCAGTGTGACTAAGGGTTGGGGATTTTCTTTGACGACGCTTTGTTCTCTCCTTTGGGTACGAGGCCGGCTCTCGCAGCAGCGAATGTGTCTGCTGACCTTGTCCTTGGTCTCGTACCATCTCTGGAGAGCAGTAGTCAACTGGTCTCGGGGCTGAACTTGACAGCTAATAGACGTGGCGTGTTAATTGGCATAAGGTGAGTGGGTCGAGGCAGTCTGTAAATAGAGACAGCCCCTAAACTTCTCAGAGCCATCTGGGATGCCAACCATCTCCATTGCTGTACATCGTGACAGTACTTCTCGCAAGCGTTCCCAGTTACCAGTTCGGGAATGCCGTAAACAACCATGGAGGCAGAAGGAATAAGCTCTGGCGACTCCCTCGCCATCTGTCTTTCCTTCCATGGCCTGTCTGGCCTAACACGTATGTTGCAGGCCCTCCCTATAGAAAGGACCTGAGAAGTCAGTAAAACTTTTTGACATCCTCGGTATAGCCTAGTGTTACCCTCAGTGGGGATGGTTTGCCTTGAGGAGCAGCAGTGCCCCTATACAATCTGGTTGGATATCCAGACCCAGTGTGCTACACAAGTTGGACTACTGTTCCTGATGAAACAGGGCCCCATTTTCTAGCGGACTACTACTACAGTCTGGTAAATTAAAGAGGATTACGCAGTTTGATCTACTAACCGTGAACTTAGGTTCGGTCCACGCACATTTGTCATCATCTTTAAGACCGTTTTGTTTCGTCTGGTGCGACTGGATATTTTTGTGTGTCAGTGCCGTGGCCACTATTACTGGCAGACGATAAGGGTCTTTTTCCAGCGACAGATACCCTTGGTGCTTCAGCCTCTGTGTCTGAAGCGGTTATGGCAAGAATTGCAAGTTTAACCGGTGTGGATTTTGGCATCCCCGATTTACGTGCAGTTGTGCTATTTTCCGAGTTGGTGGAAGTAGAACGTTTCACGTTTTTCGTGACACTTCTACGCCATCTTTAGCTTTCAAAGAACTACACGAGGCTGCATCAGGACGGCAAATTGGGCATATGTACCAGAACCATGGGCATAAAATCATAATATACTTTTGGTACCCCGGTGTCGCATTTGCAATGTACCCAATGTGAAAAATTAATTATTACTGAAGATTAAATCAATTTAAGCTTTTAATGCCTTATCTCGCATATAGTGTGACGAGCATGTGTTAACATGCTTATTTTTCCACACTCACACTCTGATTATATGAAACAGTTAGTTATACTTCGCGGATGTCAGTATATCTCTAGCTCTCCTGAAACGAGTTCATTCTGGTGGAGTATAATTCCCTTTGCAATCAAATGATACCACATACTGGAAAATGATATGTAAGATAAAATGAAGAAAACTCAAGGAAAATAGTTGCGAGAAGTAGGATTAGATAAAACAATTAATTACAATCAAAGGAGGGAAGGTAAAGAAGGAAAATACCAACGGAAACGTCATGGAAAATGTTGAGAATTATGAAGTTATTAAAACAAATTGAGAAAAAAGTATGAGAGAAGGGACTAATAAATAAATAAAGTATGTATTCCAAGCATTCCCCAGTTCTAATTCAGGAAAATGTTCACCTAGGCATCAAAGATCTGGTTAGTTGTTTTTCTGCGGCATAGGCATCTTATTTATAGGGCCTTACAAACGTCCAATAAAACCCCCTTATGACTGTCACTATGGTAATGTGCGTTGACTTCAGTGGAAAAAACTCATCTTTCTACGGTAATAGGCCTAGCGGGAACCAGACGGGTATGCTTGATGTCCCTTGTAACGTATGTGAATCTTGAGGTAGGGTCACACAAAGTAAAGATGGTGAAAAATGGTAATGAAATATGGAAAATAAACAAGTAAACATGGAATGAACTGGTACTAAGTTCAGTTGGTGCGAGCTCCTTGAATACGACGTGCTTTTTCCTCTCTAACCGGAAAATACCAATTTTGTGAATTACCCGCTTGGGAGCCCTGATCTTCCTAGCCGGTGAATTAAATTCCACCATTACTTCAATATGAAATCTCTGTGGTAAGTCAAGCTGTCTCAACCTACCACCGAAGCTTCATGTACAACATCCGTGACAGCATCTTCCTCACTCGTTCAGATAAACAAGACTTGTTGGTCTGCCGCGTGATTGCTGCGAAGCCGGGTAACCGAAAAGTACTAGATTAAGTTGAAAACCTTTTATTATCCTTATCTTGTACTCTATCAATGTTTTGCTCATGTTCTATTGGGTAGATGCCGTTGCTACCTCTTATTCATTTATAGCATCAGTTATAGTAATTGTTGGTGTGGGGGTTGAAAGTGGCCTTAGAAAAAGCACCAAAATACCATATTCTGTAGAAACAAGTGCTTCAGTCAGAGTAGGCAATAACCCAGGGACATTAACCTCATCTCGCATACAGATTCTAAGGACCAGTCCACATCTTGCCTGTTCTGATACTATTCCTACACTGTCACAGTCTAGCACCGAAACGGCACAGGTAAAACCAAGTGGACATGATATTACACCTATATCCGTTGGAAGCCAGTGTTCCACACAGCAAAACAAAAAAGAAACGCTCAGGATGTCATTAGACCTCAAAGCGTCTTCTAGAAAAAGAGACAACTGCTAAGCCTGTAGTTTTGTTATTTCTAAAACTAACTCAGCATTCGAATGAAGTTTTACAAACGATGGGCGCACTGCCGTTGTGACAAATGGGTGCCAAAACCATATTATGAGTTTCTGCGCGATAACCCATGCCAGAGGTTCTGGTAAATTTGCCTATTTTTTCGCCCTGGCACAGTCTCACACAGCGAGCCACTTTTCTTTCTCGACACAATCTCGTGCACTATGTCACCAAGACAAGGTAAAAGCCATAAGAAAGATACCCCAGACCAACCGACTGAAAATACTAATCTTCGTAAACTGAAGACTTCCAAGGTTACACTTGGAACAGCAAGGGAAGACTGAATTGCCAAAGCACCACTTGCATCCAATAGCAAGCATGGCAACACAGAAAAGACCAGTTAGAACTTGATGAAAGGATACTATTACTGGCTCAAGTACTAGCTATCGGCAGGAGTTTCAGCATAAGAGTGAGAGATGATAGGCCATGGGCTATCAGGCGAATGGCGAGTGAGTTACCGGAAGTGAACTCCTTCACCCCCTTGGTCATACACGGTGTTCCTGAGCTGGAAACTGGCACTGCTTGTGAAAAACACATGCATGACGTATAATGATGGAGATGGCTGTCATCTCGAAAGGCCCTTGGTGCTTCTGGGGCAATCTCGATTTTCCGGCTAACTCGTCACACTAGTCTCACAGTGATTAGCTTTCCAAGGTTGCTGAGTGTTACATTCTACTTCCAGGAAAAGTTGGCTTTAGTACTTCAACGGTGGTAGGAGATAAAGGGTAAATTGGAAGGACACATACGATGCTGCGAAGGCAGACCTCGAACCATGAGGGGGCAGCAAACTGAGGTCTTATTAGGTCCTCAAACATCAGTGACACTTCAACGATGCGGCACTGAAAATGACAGTCAGTGTCACCGAAGTGTTCTAATTGAACACAAGGAAAAAACGACACCAGGCCGGTCTCAACGGACTCACCACTTTCTGAACGCTCGGACTCCATACGATGTCATTTCACCGTAGGCCACAACAAGCATTTACTGGGTTGCATCTGCCGATTATCCACTTGTGGGGCAGAGCACAACCAGTTACTGCTCAGCGCCGTCACAGGGATGCGGACTTGGACTTTGACCAAATCACTATAGCAAGAGATTTCAATGCTCCATCCCTAGATTTGACTTGGAGTATGTACAAGGAAAATTCGGTTGAAATCTACTACGAACCATTAGAAAAACAGGACTGACTGAGATTGTTGGAGACGACAGTAGGTGGAGCCCTAGTTGAAAGTCAACGAAACTAGATTTTATTCTAATTGGTGACCAACTACTTCTTGAAAATGTCAAGATCATGACCCCTCTTGCAAGTAGTGGCCACGCGGTCGTAGGATTCGGTCCTAGACAAGCGCTCTCAGTTATTTACTGTGTTCCTAGTAATCTATCTAGGGGAGCTGGATTAGGTCTTTTATCAGTGGATGAAATGGTTGCAGTCAATACAAGAAGACAGACTCTTTGCACACAGAAGAAGTATGTTCAGCCGTTATGTTTACCTTGGCCTACAATAACGCCATAAACATCAGCACTTTAAATTCCTATTGAAATTTTTTCTTCTTTTCTTCTTTTCTTTACTTCGTTTCATTGACAAACGTTCATTTCTGACCTTTCTTATGATTTCTATTACCTTAGTTTTAATTGGTGCTTTTCTTACTTGTTATCATATTTACAAAATCCTGTTCATTTCACTTCACTAAATTCATTATTATTATTTGATATTTGATAATCGTTCAGCAATAGTACTTTTAAGTATAAACCACATCATCTTTATTATTTTTTCAGTCATTATTATTGTCGTTATTTTCACCATTTAACTTACGTCTAGTCCATCCCTTTCGTTCGTTTATTTTCTGCTGTATTCATATTATCTCAAACACCAATGATTACACTCGACCTCGAAACCTGTACTTTTGTTGACTATATATACACACATCATTAAATTATTTCATCTCATTTTATCTCATGTTCTCACTGACCACGGATATTGAAAACTAACTGATGATTGTTCCATCCCATCTTATACTTGTTCCACAATACACATTTCTCATATGATTCTAATTTGCCTTTACTGGCTGGGTGGCTATTGTATGCTTAAATTAACGGATTTATAATTGTAGAACCTGAGGAAGAAAAAGAGGAATTTGTTGAAAGCGACAATTTTTCGTACTTTAACTATTACTGTTCTGAATAAATTATGGGAATATTCAAGTTAGCCCTGTCAATTCCAGATGTAGCTCTACCATTAACCTGTGCCTTTAATGAGCACCTACTTCACCTTCACTTATGGTAGACCCTCATTGACTAAAGCTTCTCACTACCGATTCAGCTCAACTATCCATTAGCTACCAGTCAGTAGGAGGGTGATACTTAGTTTATGGGATTTGTGGAGATTTGGATTTATTTCAGTTAGTAGGTCTCTGACCTGGCCTTTTCACCTTGTTAAGTAATGCTGTTAATTGGCCATTAATCTACTTAACTTTGTACCCCTTTATAAGATCTATACATTTGATGAACTATTTCCAGCATATTAACTAATACGTTTGATCCTACTCCAAAAATATGGTCGAGATATGTGGATGACACTTTCACAGTGTTAAAAACAGAACATATCTCTAGCTTCTTGACACACATAAACTCACTAGTGGAGGGAATAAAATTCACATTTGAAGCCGAAAATGAGCAAGGAGAATTAGCTGTGATGTTAAATTGTAAAATAAAACGAATAGAAGAAGGCAAACTACACACTAGTGTTTACAGAAAACCAACGCATTCTAATAGATATTTAGACTTTAATTCATCTCATCCTTTAACTGTTAAGGCAGGCTTAGTTAAGTGTTTAACAAACCGAGCAATGGCACTAAGTAGCACAAAAAAGACCTAAATGATGAGATAAAACAGATAGAAGAGGCGTTGGTGTTAAATAACTATCCTTTAAAATTCATAAGGAAGATTGAAAAAGGCCAAAAGAAAAGTGAAACGAATTGTGAAAGTATTAATAAGAACATAAATAAGAGAGAAAATAAGTCATCTACAGTTATACCATATAAAGAGGGGACATCTGAGACCCTACGTAGGATTCTAAATAAGGCAGGAATTAGGGTGGCATTCAAACCTACAAACTCACTCAGGGACAAGCTCTGTAGGTTAAAGGATCCAGTTCACCCAATTAGACAAAATCAAATAATTTACAAAATACCTTGAAATGACTGTGAGTGACGTCAACTTTATAGGTCAAACTAGTAGGCTGGGAGTAGTTAGATTGTCGGAACATAAGAATTTAGCTGAGGTAAGAATGGTTGACCCAGAGAAGATAAGTAATTTAGAAAAAAGCTCAGCAATTGCAATGCATGCATTGGCACACAACCACACAATAGGGCGGGAGAGGGTTAAAATTCTAAAAAGTAATCTAGGTAGGTGGAGAGAGAGGTTGATTACTGAATCCTTGTTCATAGAATCTACACCCAACACTTGCAATAGAAATGATTCATCACTCATACCTGAAATATGGAAAATATTACTACCGATCAAATCAAGTGAGAAACAATGGAACTATATAAATGAATTTAGGAAGTCGTGTGATTACCTTGATATGATTATGAGCAATAAATTGTGCTCGAAACGTCATCAGTAAACATTACTGTATAAAAGAAAAGAAGGCGTTCAGTGAAGAGACTCTTTTCGGCGAATTCATTCACTGAGCTGTACAATCGTATATTTATACAATTTTGTTTGTGTGTGTACATTAGATTTATAAAGTTTAGATAATTATGTAATATAAGTATTTTTTAGCTTGGAGACAAACGTTAAGATGGAAAATAAAGCAGAATTGATTAAGTGAATTGGATGACGAAATACAGTTGAGTAGAATTCAGATTAGGTCAGGTTGGCAACAGTGTTAATGAATGGTGGTTAAATTTAATTAAGGGTGGGGTTAGAGAATAATACAGTTGAAAATAAGTAAGTTAATCGGATGACGTAACTCAGTTGACTAGAAAATGGACGTGGGTCAAGTTAGTAACACTGTTAATGAGCGTAGAGATTACAAAAGGGTGGGGTAGAGAATAATATAAATGAAGATGTGAAATAATAAAGTGCAAGAGACAAAATAATACAATTAGTGAGACTGAAATTAAAAAAGATTACGTCCATTGTAGATTTAATGAATGAACGAATTTCTTTTGTATGCAGAGTTCAGGATTTAGCAGATGAATTGCCATTGCTTCTGCGATGTGGAGAAGTTTGATCCGTACACTTTAAGCAAGATTGCCTTGTATTCTGTAAGTAACTTTGAAGTTTATTTCTGGTTTGACTTGGTGTCCAGAGTCGATCAAATGTTCAAGGATCGAGCTGCAGGGGCATCGGTTTTCTCCTTTATAAAACCATGAAGGTAAATGTTCGTTGACGCGTTTGGATAGCGAACGCTGAGTACGGCCGATATACCTGGCTCCACACGAGCAGGTGAATTGGTAGATGCACATAGATGAGGCCAACAGCGGTAGCTTATCCTTCACGTTCATACGAATCATTGGTCTCGTGGAGAACGTCAGTCGTAATTCAGCTGCAGAGAAGGTTTTCCTCAGTGAGAGGGAGAGCCGATTTCTCAGTATTTCTGTAGACTGGTCTCCATTGAACTGTAGGTTCATACTGTATAGCGTTGTGAGACTATATCAAAACAAAATTTACCCATAATGGAATTGCATTCTACCACAGTGCACAAGTTTTATTCTTATATTAACTAACCTCTTCTGTCATCACTTAATATCTTATCTATGAATATTGTCACATATATTTTTTCATAATTACTATACTATTGATATGGTTGTTAGTAGTGATTGTCAATATTAGTATTATTATTATTATCGACACATTACTTAAGTTACGAGACATATCCCTTAAAACTCACATATGAACTGTTGATTGTACTTCTTGAAAGTAAATTTGTTGAAAAGACTGTCTTTGCTGAATATTCTGTTTTAAATTCAAGTGAGTAGTGGGTTCAGTGATAGAATGCACTCCAACCAAACACGCGATGCAGGGTTCGATTCCCCAGTCAACACAATTTTTTACCTTGCCAAGTTTACTAGTCTATACTAAGTGTAGGAAAGAGGGAAGGATGGACGTGAGGCTGACAACCGCACGCCGTAAGAGCAAAAACATGGTGACCAAAACTTCAAGACTTCACACCTGAAGGTCCACGATCTTTTTGCAAAGTGAAGGAATGGAAAAAAGGTGCAAGTTGACTCAGATGAATATGATGCAACTGCAGTGTCGATTTCTTCTAAGAAATCAGCAGAGTGAGTGACGTATAAAACCCAGACACATAGGATTCATCTACAGTACAGTACTGTATTATATATATATTATATGCATAAAATAGTGAAATATAGTACTTATTTATTATTCTCATGGGTTCCGAGTGGAACGTAGAACTTTAACAACACGTCTAAACTTTATTCTATTTTCTACTATCCTCTTCAGATGGCTAGCTCCATGATTGACAGTAATCTTTCATTTCCTCTTCCTCCTCCTCGTCTCCAAACGATCTCCTCCATGTTACCCTCATACTGAAGACCCACTTGTCACTTCCCATTGCGAGTCCACTCGAGCAATGATTTGCATTGCACGCGATGTCATTCGACAACCTTCTCAGTGGCGTTTGCTCAATCACTCCATTTCCATTTCCTCCTACAGATTTGCTGAGCATTCGGTTCTTACTTGCTGGCTTGTTGCCAACCAGAGTTTCTTGTCTCTAATTCTTTCCACTGGCTGGCTGGCTGGCCATTTGATCTTCAGTATGGAGCCAGCGAGGGAAGTGGGCAGGTGTTGATAAAAGTCTACAGTAGCCTATTGGAAGTCCTCTTCCATGCTGTCTTAGTCAGTGCAGAAGATTTCAAAACGTCACCTAATCTACCAGCTCGCTGTTTTTCTAAGCGGTCCCAAACGGAGGTAAAGAGGGAGGGGCTAACAACTCTAGCCCACAAAACCAATCAAACTGCTACAAAACTTCAACGCACAATAAAAGTAAAGAAATATGGCATACCAACCTCAAATTGTAAGGTTGTGTCTGTGGCTGAATACCATCAAATGACCAGTCACTGTCCATCAATAAGAGAAACAGTAAAGCTGTGTTAAAAGCGATCCCCGTGTGGACTTAAGCAGCGCGCGAATGTCAGACACAGAATAAGGGGATTCAAATATACAATGTTCAACACAGGAGGGTAAATAAATAAGACGTATATAGCAGACAATGTTTAACTATAAGAAAACAGTTAATACATATATATCAAATACTATGACTTAAAATTCGATAGAGAAAAATGGTCATGTTTATTAAGTAACAAACACACTCATACTACTCACTAATGTCAAGTAGTATGATGTTGAACACAAAAGAAAGAATAGTAAGGGAAATAGGAAAGGAATTAACAATGCAAACGTTTTCCAATACCTTACAAACAAAACAAATCATGAGCAGAAAATATTGAAATCGGTTATTTTACTTGTTAATTAATGAATAATCCTTAGGTAGACATTAATGAAAAAAACACAACAAGTAGTTCAGTGGAGAGGCTGTCTTTGACGATTTCAGTTTCTTCAGATGTACAATCGCATTTATATACGATTTTCTCACAAAAGAGATGAATTTTCACGGCCATAGTTTCTAATATAATTCAACTAACACATAAGGAAAGTTGGATTAGGGTGGTAGAGGTACTAAAAGAGATAAATAAAACAATGAGTGAGTTGTATTCATGATGGACACATAAACAAAGGAAATGCGTTAATAAGCAAGAGTTCAAATAATAGAGAAATTAAAATGGATTAGAAATACATTGGTTGAAAAGCAGCGAGGCCATTTGCGTAGTGGTAGTAGAAGTGATTTCAAAATTCTTGTTTGTGTAGACAGCTCAGGTTTCTCTATCTGGATAGTAGAGCTTCTGAAGTCTAGTGGAAGAAGGAAACTTCTTGTCCTCTTGACTTTGTAGATCACTACGAGGGAGGAATTTATTCAGGTTTACAAATTAGATTGTACAAGTAGGGTAAGTAAGATTGCTGGAGAGTAGCTCTTCAATGAAATACCTGTCATCAAGCAAATATACATACATAACTAATATATATTCTGTCTATAGAAGTGTGGTAAGAGCTGTCTGCTAGCCAAAATTATAGACAACAATTTACGATAGTATTTTCGTCCCGAATCAGGGTCATGTGAAAAAAACACAATAACAAAGAATAACCTTGAGGAACTCACCAACCAATCACAGTAGACTTAACGTCAGCGGATACGATTCACAGATACATGGCTTAACTTTCTAAGAAATGGTCACAAGCAGTACAGAGTAACCTTCAGCAGGAAAACAACCAATCAGAAGACGTTACCACTCTGCTGACAATAACGAAAAATAATGTACATAAAAATCTATAAATATCTGTTGATTTTCTCAATAAACGATTTGTTGCCTCGCCCTTGTCTTCTTTTGTTACATTAGTACCATCACTAGTTGTTTTTTCTTCTCTTTGCTGTTCAATGTCTTCTTTCATCGACGAATAAATATTTTCAAGTGTTGGCTTGCAGGAATTTGAATGGATAGAAGATCGATCACTATCTCACTCCAGTTAGAGAATCACTGAAAACTATCAGGGAGTAGTGGACAGCTGTTTCGTCCTTTTTTGGGGCTCTCTAACAGTAAGCACTCATAACCCTACCGGGGATAGAACGTAGGACCTTCAGGTTACAGAGTGAGCTTGAGGACCATTCAGACACCGGGAGGGAGTCGAGTGACCCATCACTTCTGACTTCTGACAATTTGCACCAAACAAAGGACTAGACGCATGACGCTACCTACTTACTAGGGTTCAATGATTCAATGAAAGTACTCGTGCGTCGGTGGTACAACTGCAGGCGGAACCGATGAGGATATCAAAGCAAGCATAGGGAAAGCAAGACAAGCTTTCACTACTCTCAAGTCTGTGTGGAGGTCGACAGCACTCAGCATCAAAAATAAGATCCGGATTTTCAACTCCAATGTGAAGTCAGTGCTACTATACGGATCAGAGACTTGGCCAGCGCGTCATAAAGAGCATCTCAAACAAACTACAGACTTTGGTTAACAGCTGTCTTCGCTCAATACTACTCAAGATCAGATAACCTGTGGAAGCAAACCAACCAGGAGCCGATTGTGAAACAAATAGGCAGGAAGAAATGGAGATGGATTGGCCATACTCTGAGGAAACCATCAAGTGACATCACTAGACAAGCCATTGCTCGAGGCGAACCCGAAAGGTAAGCGGCGAGTTGGTCGTCAATGCAAGGGTGACTTGGAGGAGGTCATGTGAAGAGGAGGTGAAAACGTGTGGGCAGACTTGGAGCCAAGTAAAGACTCTAGAAGAGAACCGAACGCGATGAAGACGTGCGGCTGAAGCCCTATGTTCCTCTAGGAATTAAAGGAAATAATAATGATAATCCGATACACTCTCATAGTTCGAATATCTTGACGGAAGCGTCTCTGGTGGCAGCACAGAGTGACATGAGTTCGAAGGGATATGAATGCCTTCGGCATTTCAGATACACTTTACTGACTGGTGAATGCAAAGAAACAAAGTTCCAAGGCATTCTCCTAATTGCTTTCAACCGTCTACTTTAGTCTGAGAGCCAACCAATATCTTCGAACTAGATTATTAGGCGACTTCACCCGTTATTTAGTCAAGCAGAATTTAGGATTGATTGAGTGAATGGTCGACGAGCTCAACTCGTAACCTGAAGAACCTGGGTTCAATAGCTGGTGGAATTATAAGTACGTACTGATGAAAAGTCACAAACAAGAGTGGAAAACATTCTCTACCAACTGAAATCCCTTCGTGATCAAAGTTGGAATAAATATTTTAATCTATATAATTGGAAGATTGATTTCAAAAAAAAGAATTGAATTATCCTTCATGTTTGACCTTTCATATTTATTCATAAATAAATTTCTATTTATATCTAATAAAACTATCATCCTGCGAGTGAATCAATTATTATCATCATCATCGGAGAAAAGAGAAATTTGTTTCAATATTTCACTATGTGATAATTACATTTTGTCATATACTGATCTGATCTGTCGCCCTTCCCGACAAACACCCTGTTTTTTGTTCATTTTTTGCTAAAAATTCCAACAATTCTTCCTTTTCATATTTTGATCTTATTTTTGGAAGAAGAATGCACGTCCTTCCCTTCAATTTCTACACACTAAAAAAAGAAGAAGGGAAAAACAACCCTGACTAGCATCACCCCACTCCTCACGACTGACTACCAACCGACTGTTGCAACAACATACAGCCTGAATTGTAATCGACAAAATAGCAACAGCTGTCGTAGCCAATTTGAAATAAAAAGCACTTTGTTGAATCTCCAAAATGCAGCATATTATATATATATATATATACGCTATAGGATTATCTTTTAATTAAAGCCTTGTTGTCACACCTAACAGCTATTTATGTCTTATGCTTCCCTTCGTTTTTTCTCTTTTCTCAGTCTTTTTTCTTACCCTAGAATTCTACACAGATGTTGTAGTGCAGTTGATGGGTGGACTTGTGAGTGCGTGTGTATGTGAATGATACCGCCTGAAAGCTATTCAACTATCGTAGCCAAATAGTCAGCGAATAAAAACTACATGCACACACACTGTTCAGCATCATGACAATGATTTTGAATATATATATACGTAGATATACACGTATATACCGTATGCACAAACATAATAATATATAATATCATATTACATTATCAATTTCATTGTGTTTTTATTCAAAACTGCCAAAAGAACTTGAAAATCGAAAGCGACAGTAAACTACGAACTGTCATTTCTGTCTAATGACAATTGTGCATACTGTGTGTATGGATGTTTGCATGTGTGTGGAGAAGGAGGCATACACAAGAAAACGAAACAGTTTAATGATTTTCTTATAAGGAAGTTGAAGGAAAAAACGCGTAGATTAGCAAACCTTTTCTTTGCACATATAATAGTTAGTTAATAGTTTATCAGTGTAATCAATTTTTTTATTCTCTGTTTTTGCCTTCATTTCCTCCGAGTCCTGAGTGGAACTTCCAGCTTCAAGCTTTAACATTTGAAGCTGCATTCGTGTAAGTGTAGAACTCTTGCATTGTGGTGGTAGAATGTAATTCCGTGCTAGATAAGTTTATTTTCATATATGTTTATCATAGAATGAGTGATCCAGTATTAATCACACTGGGTGACAATTTATTAACACGCCTCCATAATCCGCATATTTCTGACTCTGCCTTTCTGTCTCTATGTCTTCCCCTTGTTGGTTTTTGAAATGCTCCATT
The DNA here is from genome assembly GCA_944472155.2 of Trichobilharzia szidati. NCBI lineage: Eukaryota > Metazoa > Platyhelminthes > Trematoda > Strigeidida > Schistosomatidae > Trichobilharzia > Trichobilharzia szidati. Next base: position 53,541,969 of record OX235277.1, on the reverse strand, counting down.
TCTTCTGTGTAAGCGTTGTATCCTTTCGATTGTGCATATCCGATGTGGATTCGATAAACAGAGCTTCAGTGATTAACCTCTCTCTCTCTCTATCTCTGTCCATCTAACTCTATATTACTTTTTAGTACTTTCATTCTGTCCTATAATAGTGTGTGATTACATGCAGGTGAATACAGCAATACTATGGCTGAGCTTTTTCTCTGGATTATGTAACTTAACAGGGTCATTTATTCTAGGTCTAGCTAGGTTTTTATATTCTGATCTACTGGCTTGTTCTATGTAATTGACCTCACTAATAGTCGCTACATGGTATTTAGTAAAGTATATTACTTCTCTTAATTTGATCTAGAGGGTTCTTAATCCAAGAAAGTTTATCTCTGAGGCAGCTGATTGGCTGGTGGGCTTAAATGCCATCCCGTCTAATTTAAGACTCATTAGGAATTTTGCGTAGGGCCTCTGAGTCCCATAATATTTTTGTTATTTTCGTCATTCTCGTAAATAATCTCTCCTTACGGTCCACTAGTAATATTTCCTTTATTCGTTCAATTTCATTTTATAAATGTGGCTCACTAGTTAGGCTTCTGACAAGATTATGTAGTCATTTAACTAAACCTATCTTTGATTGGTTGGAGGATTTCATCATGAGCTGTCATCAGTTAGAAAGCTGTTGGATAACCAGAACCGGAGTACTGGACAGCCTTTTCACCCTAGTTTGGGACTCTTCATCAGTGGGCAAGATTTGAATCCTAGACCTTCTGGTTACAAGGTTAGCGAGCTCGTAGACCATTAAGCCACTGGGACCCAGTCCAATGGCCAGTACATGAATTCTAACTTCTGCCAGTTCATGACATAGCGCGACCATTTCGCAATGCCTTCTTCGATGAGTTACTGCCTCACCTTCAAGCTGTTGCACTCTACTGGTCACCTGTCTTTACCGATTCTCGGTGGGATGAATTAAAGTCTAAGTATCTATTAAAGTGTATTGTTTTTCTGTACATGGTAGTATCTAACCCACCATCTTGTTTTCGTTTCATTCTAAAGTCTAGAATGGCCAATTCTAATTCAAAAGTGAATTGGATTCCGTCTACTATTGAGTTTAAATGTGTGAATAAATGAGGGATATGTTCAGTTTTCATTACAGTGAATGTGTCACCCATCTATCTTTACCATAACCTAGGAGCATGATTATACATTCTAAGACCCTTATGTTCCCAACTATCCATAAATATGTCTGGCACTATTGGGGATATCAGTGATTCCATTTCCGCACCATTCTTTTGTTTGTATATTTGGTCTTGAACTGTTGGCCTAATAAAGTATCCTGCTTTGTGAATTTTAACAGTGCCAATCATTCTGTTCGGATTATTAGTTTTAGGCATTAGAATAAATCAACCTCGTATAGTTAACTAGTTCACTAGTTTTGAAGCTGGTGACAAGTCCGAAAAAAGAGGGAGGGTTGGGCATGGGTCTAGCAACTCTATCACAGGAAATCAATTAAACTGCTGAAGAAAATTCAAAGCACAACAAAAACATGAAAAATTTTTCTTCGCTGGCGTCATAGAGACCGAATGACGTGGCTTTGAGAAAGCCTTCTGGAAGCCAGTCAACGAATGAGTTTTCTTTCAATGAAAGCGTAAATGAGGATGGGGATGTGGAAAGTTCATACAACGTACGAGACTGGAAAGGATGCCCAAGTAGTCAAAAATGAGAAGATATCGTATGGAAGTGCTTAAAATCTGAGAGGGTAGGTGGAATGGGTGTGGACTATAGAAATAGTCAGCTGGAGAGTCAGTTATCTACCCGGATCACCCGAATGATAACCACCAGCACACTGAGGAAGAGGATATCATCATCTCACCAGTAGCAACCAAAGCCTTTATACAGTGGGAAGCGATTTCATTCAGGTTTATGGCAGCAGAATTCAACTCAGAAGGAAGGAAGGGAGTTTACAATCATCCTATGTTATGCACCTACAAACAAGGCGGAAAAACATGAGAGAAATTCCTGTAGACAACTACAAACAGTAATGGATAACATCCTGAATAGTGACGCCAACATCCCTATGGGCGTTATGAATGTCATCCCATGGGATGAAGCTGAAATCCCTGAAAACAACTCCACAAGATCTGGACTTTGCGGGTGACTTACGTCAAAAAATGTCACACAAACTAGAAGACTTACAGAGGAAAAAAACAGTTCGCAGAAGAGGAAGGCAGCGGAGACGGAACTTCAAGTTAACATCGAGAAGGCGGTGATGAAGCACCAATCACCATTAGGGGGGAAATTTGAAAGAGGTCACTTCCTTCACTTATCTAGGCAGAATCGTTTCAACTACAGGCATACAGCACGGATTAGAATGTCAAATCCAGAATCAGAAAAACAAGAAAGACCTTCATCACTCAGAAGTTAGTTTGGAAATATTCTTCATTCCTCAGCATAAGGAAGAGCATTCAAATTTCCAACACTCAATGTTGGATCAATCACTGCCTTTGTATGGGTCGGAAACTTAGTGCATCCTTGGAAGCATCTCCAACGACCTGCTGCAAGCTTTTATAAACTATTATTTTCGCTCCTTATTGAAAATCAAATGGCCAGAAAGAATTAACAAAAAGGAACTCTAGGTGCGAACTAACCAAGAACCAATTGCTCCACAAATATTCCCAAGGGAAGGAAAATTGATGGGATACACGCTTAGTAGACCGTTGAGTGACATAGTGCACCAGGCATTCGGTTGAATGAAGTCCAAAAAGGAAATCACGAGTTGAATGCTGCTTCGAGGGGGACATAGAGGAGATCGTGTGATGAGAGACTATGAGTGATCGTGGGGCCATATTAAAAGGACCATAGGAAATGGAGCAAATTGGTGGTTTGTTATTGACGTCCTATTTTTCACTCGGGAGCCAAGGGAACAATAATAATAATAGTTAGGTAGAATCATTCTGACTCACTCAAAGATTATTTCACTCGGCGTACTAACTAGATCAGTTGTAGATTTTCCGATCTTATTCATAATGGTGTTTACAGGTTTTCTAATTCCCTCATAAAGGCCTGTATCAATACGTTGATCGACCTTGGTGATATAATCTGATTTGTCCAAAACTGCCGTTGTATTACCCGTGATCGATTAGGTCAATACTATACCAGTCAGTAAGTCAGTAAGTTGACTCACATCACGGGTTAAAACTTCTGATTACAACTCCAGAATGTTCATCCCACAACTTAAAAAGCTTCGAAGGCAAAAAGAAAAATTATATAAAATGAAGGATAATGTAGGTTTGAAAAGAATTTACATCCTAATAAAGTCTGAAATGCACAGATTGAATTCAATTCACAACCAAAAGTTTATATCCTGTAAAAATGCATCCAATATATGGAAACTTTTCAAAGAAATTACTGGTGGTAAGCAGATGAACAGTATTCCTTATTCCCTTGATGTTTGCACACTAAACAAGTCCTTCATACATTCGCCTACAAATTCCAAACTTTCTAGTGTTACAAGTACTAATGAAACCTGCTTCCCTGGATTTACTACAAATGATGTTCTAAAATGTCTCCAGTCTATGAACCCTTCTTGTAGCCTGGATCCAGATGGTTTGCCTAGTGTTATTCTTAAAAAGTGTGCAGATAACCTGTGTTATCCTCTCATGGACATATTTAACGAGTCTTTTTCCAAAAATGTCGTGCCAGCCGTTTGGAAGGACATTAAAATTGTACCTATTCCTAAGTTGTCTACTGCAACATGTTTTAAATTTAGACCAATTGCTATTACTTCCCCTTTTCTAAAAGCTATGGAAAAGTTGCTCTTACTTAATCTTCAACCTTCCCTTAAAGCCTTTAATGATCCCAAACAATTCGCCTACAAACACAGTAGAAGAACTTCAGATGCAGCTGCAGTCTTGTATCATAACATTGTCTCCAGCTAAGACAAGGGGGCTAAATTTGTTCGCTGCACCTTTCTAGACTATACATCTGCTTTCGAATCAGTACCTAGAAACATTTTACTAAAAAAGCTTGCTGAAACTCAAACTGACTGATGGGTTGTCAAATGGATCCATTCTTAATTCTCAGAAAGAAAGCAATACACTGTATGTCAGGGAAAGTCGTCCACTTCATTTCTTACTGAGGCTGGTGTCCCTCAAGGCGCTGTCCTTTCTCCTTTTCTGTTTTCTTTCTTCTTGCATGACTTGCCTCACTCTGATGAAGTGAACTTTGTTTAGTATACCGATGATCTGACTATTTCAATGTCTGTTAACTCTCAGCTTGACTGCACTAAGACAAACAACTTTCTATCAGAAATTAGCAAATAGTCTTCGTCTAACGGCCTTAAACTTACTCCTTCCAAATGTGAGACTGTTAATTTCAGTTTCCGATGTAAACGAAAGTTAAAGGAAGCCGTTGGTTCCTATGACCCTTGCAAAATCGATGATACTGATACAGAAAGCAAGTCTGAAGTTAAGTATCTTGGATTAGTTCTCTCTCCTGACCTATCCTGGTCCTCTCATGTCTTAGCGATTTCTAAAAGAATATTTCGTCTGACTTCTTACATTAAGAAGTTGAGGCACTCAGGCGTAACTCAACCACTCCTCTTACAGTTTATCAACTCGGGTATTTTACCTATTCTTCTTTACTGTTCACCTCTACTTATTCTCTACTGGATTGCTTAATAAAGACTATCTCATACTTCGTAGAACTCTAAAGACTGTCAGCAGGGCGAGGGGTATCCCATTGAGCCACATCGTTGGCATTGTCACTGATAGGCACTTGATGTCATGCAACAAATTTGCTAGAGGAATTTTGTCAGACTGTGAACACCCACTCTACCCACAGCTCTAACCTTGCGTCCCCTCAGGTAAAACAAGAAGTCTTTTCAGAAGACTTTATGCATGTATGTCTAAGTATAAAAATTCCACTATACCATATTTGGTGGCACGTACTTTATGTGATGAAAATAGTGTCAGGCATGAACTAACTAACCTTCTTTGCACCACTAAATAAACCATTTCCTCCACCCTTACAACATCAACCTTCATTGTTATTGTACTTCTTACATTTATAGTCCTCTCAAATTTTGTTTTGTTTATTTATTTTTTTTCATAAGTATGGACATAATTTAAGCTGTGTTAAAACCGTTAATTTTGTATTTCCCCTCACTATACTATATCAACAGAACATTAGATCCAATAATCTATAACATGCTAAAGTTTCCAAACGGAATCGACAATACCGTTTGAAACAAACTCACTGTTATTACTATTATTGTTATAATTAATAATCTCAATTCATGCTTCGAATATTTTTGACTTTATATCGTAAATGTGGACATATTCCTCTAGTTAATTTTGTTTTAATTTTCTAATTTTATTTATATTTTGAGTAAATCAGATGCAATATTGTGACAAATTCTGAGAATTCCATTCTGTATTAGAAGTACTGTTTATGGAATAAAGTAGATTATTATTATTGTTATTAATCTTCAGGTCTTTATCTGGTAGGACCTGATTAGTTTAAATGTGAATATTTCACCAGGAACCCTTGGGCAAATGTCGAGTACATTAGGATTTACCAACAGATGTCGATTCGCGCCTACATCTCCCATGAAAGCAACCCTATTTCATAGAAATGACCCCCTACCTCACCCGCTAGTCGAATATTTTTCAACATTTCTTACTGAGATCATTTAATTTGATGGATAAAGTTGAATAAAAAGAAAGAAAGAAAAACCATGATTCCAAACTTTATCCTTTATCTTATGATTTATTACATCTGTCTACTGTCTGTTGACAATACAGTTAATGTATATATATATATATATATATATACGTCTATGACTGACTGACAATAATCAGCTTGAAAACTGTACACTGAGGAAATGCATGTTATTTCCTCCTTTATGAATATAGACTACTTGCAACCAACCACACATTCATTGTAGAATTAATTCTACAGGGGAATATTCTGTCTAACTTGTCATACAACTAACTAACTGATCAGGAATTTAAGAGTTAAATATTGGAATTAAAAACAATAGTGAGCATTTCCTTCTCAATTAGAATGACATATTGATTGATTGATTGATAGAACACCGGAACATAGTGGTGTGTATTGGGTTGTATTCACATATGGCTACCTAAGAACGGAACAAATGGCAATGATGAAAACAAAAGCGTCTGTTCCACAGTTGCGCTTAACTTCTGATGGAATTACTCCCCCTAACAGTGAACTAATTAATCATAAAATAATGGATAACAGTGGCGTAGAAATGAGATAATAATAATAATATAAATAACAGCTTTATTCCAAACAGTATGTGCTTTTGGTATAAATATAGAAATATAAGATTTGATTGTGTGGAATATTCCCATATTATGAATTAAAAGTCAACCTGAATGAAGAATATTCTTTTCAATAATTTCTCCTCTTCAGGTTCTTGCAATTATAAAATATAATATTTGTTGTCGTTACAATGATGATAGCCAGTTATGTGGCGAATACATTTTTAACGTAGAATAACAGATTAGTTATGATAGGATGTCAAAATAAATAGTCGTATTTGTGTGACAAACGTCGTCTGTGCTGAAATCGATTACAAAATATTTCGGTGAAATGGGAGACAATAGTGGTGATTAGTCATAATAGATTCGTAGAATATGGGGCAGGAAAATTGACAAGTCAGTTCAAGGTTATTAAAGGTGTCAGGTGAGTGGAGTGGCTAGTACAAAGTGGTCTGTGTTAAACAGGAGGAGATTGTAAGACTGCAATAAAAAGCTCGATCCTGTCACACTTGGTCGATACTGGACATCATATCGATGTCAACACAGCTTTCAGGGTTATATACCGAATTCTGAAGTCGCTATCGCGTACAGTTTGCTTACGTCTCCTACACATAGCTGAAGCTTTTGCAATAAGATCGACTAAACCGGAGCTTTGTATCCAAAAAGAACACGTCCAGACGCTGTTCCTACCGTGGCCAAACTGGGATTGATGATTCTTTTTCTCACCAAGAGTGCTCCTTCCCATTAACCCTTTTGGTTTTTTCCCTTGCTTATTATTACAATTATTGATCGTCATAATTTATACCCTTCATGCAAACATTCCCTCAATAATATCAAATTTTTCGTTTATACTATCCGGACTTATTATTAGTGATATAATCTCTCTTCTCAATATTTGCCTCCACCTGTTTCATTTCACATATTCGTTATTTCATTATGAACCTCTCATTGCATTCTTACTATCTCCTCTTTATTACATACCACTTTGTACTAGCCACTCCACTCACCTGACACCTTTAATAACCTTGAACTGACTTGTCAATTTTCCTGCCCCATATTCTACGAATCTATTATGACTAATCACCACTATTGTCTCCCATTTCACCGAAAAATTTTGTAATCGATTTCAGCACAGACGACGTTTATCACACAAATACGACTATTTATTTTGACACCCCATGATAACTAATCTGTTATTCTACGTTAAAAAATGTATCCACCGCATAACTGGCTATCATCATTGTAACGACAATAAATGTTATATTTTATAATTGCAAGAACCTGAAGAGGAGAAATTATGGAAGAGAATATTCTTCGTTCAGACTGACTTTTAATTCAAAATATAGAATTTTCAGCATGTAGTATAGCACAGTATTGCATCTGACTTTCTCATTACAAGGTTAATATTTAAAACGGGGCATTTACATTGATAATACTGTTCAATAAGAATATGAATGTAGAATTAAATTTAGTGAAAATATTAACAACAGTATAACAATGAAAGAAAAGGGCCGTTTGCTTAGAATTCCACAGTAATTTGGCAGTTTCCTTCATGCCTTACACACCTTTCTCATCACATTAAAATGTATGCTTACTAAATAAGGTATTGTAGACAGGATTTCATCATGAGCTGACATCGGTTAGAGAACCAGCTGGGAGTACTGGAAAGCCAGCCTCTTCGTCAGCCTAGTTTGGGACTCTTCAGCAGTACGCAGGCACCGACAGTGTTCAAACCCACGACATTCTGGTTACAAAGCGTACTGGCTTGCTCTCAGACCATTAAGCCACTGGGACCCGGTGGATGCCTACTGATGAAGAGAGTCCCATACGAGGACTAAACAGCTGGCTGTTCAATGGTTCTCTAACCGATGTCAGTTCATGATAAAATCCTGTAACCAATCAATCAAAATCCTTACAAACCACTACTTGAAAGGTATTGTAGAGTTTTTATATTTAATTTTTTCGAGCATAGAGTCTCCTGTAGTTGTTTCTAGTTATACCTACCTGATGAGATGCAAGGAGGAAGTAGTGTATACGGAGGATGCTCAAAGTCCGACAAGATAATTTTTACTAATTTTTTACAGGAGCCCATAAGTCTATCTACAAAAGTATTGACTCTCTCTACTGACAGCTTTTGGTGCCCTTCGCAGTATAGTAAAGTCTCTCTTAAGTAACCCAGGAAAGATTAAGATGTGGGGAGCAATAAAGAAGGATAGATAGAATATAAGAATTAACAAACCAAGAAGGTAGAAATGGAGTGATACCAGATCGTCATAACGTTAAACGAAATATCTTTCTGGAAGATGACATAATGTCGGAAGATCGAGAAAGATGATCAGAGGAAATACACAGTCCACAGTATTCAACATTCAGCTTAATTTCAACTTCATTAGCATCTGTAATAGTGAAACCATGAGAACTAACCAGTTCATGTAAGTCGTGCGAGCTTGCACCTGAAAGTGAAATTAACAACCTGACCGACATTTGGAGGGATTTACCTTAAGACCATTGATAAATTTCTGACAGAGTGATTCATTTTGGAGCAGTCTGACCGAGAAGTAACAGCCAGCATAGGAACAGTCAGATTAACGGCATACTTAACAAAATTGACTTTGTCAGACACATTTGGGCGAGTAAGTCATTTAAGAAGAAACAAAACAGTAATAGTGACAGTATAGCACCCTGAGTGGGGAACACCAACTACGGTAAATAAAGCGGTGATACACTGCCCATTTTAAACAGTGTACAGCTCCCTTCCAGAAAGGTAAGAATGCGATCACTTATTTGTTCCGCAGCCTGTCTGTGTCACAGCAAGCCTGTTTAACAAAAGAGGCCTAAGTGCAGAGGCGAAGACTGATGTGTAATCAAGCAAGGTACGGCGAACATATTTGACACCTTTGTCTAAATTAGAGACAATATTATGATATTAAACGACAGTGGCATCTAAAGTACACCTACTTTGTTTATAAGAAAATTGATTGGTGTCGTTAAATACTTTTAATGAAGGTTCGGGGTTATGTAAAAGTAGTTTTCCATTATTTTTAAAAGAAGGTGAAGTAATGGTAATAGGTGTGAATTTAACACTTGGTCCGTTTTTCAAGTATTGGTTTGGTAGGGATTTTGTTTAATTGTATGGAGGATTTCATCATGAGCTGACATCAGTTAGAGAACCACTGGAAAAACTCGTAGTTGTTTCGTCCTAGTTTGGGACTCTTCATCAGTACGCACCCGCCACAGGGGGTCGAACCCAGGACCTTCTGGTTACAAGGCTAGCGAGCTCGTAGACCATTGAGCCACTGGGACCCGATCCAATGACCCATGAATTCTAACTTCTGCCAATTCACGACATAGCGCGACCATTTCGCAATGTCTTCTTCGATGAGTTACTGCCTCATCTTCAATCTGCTGTACCCTACTGGTCCACTTGACAATTTATGCTCAAGGACAATTTTAGTGTACTTCTAGAAAATGATTCACTGAGAATGCCAGTGAGAGGATAACACAAAAATGTCGGCACATTTTTTGAGGATAATAGCTGGTACACCATCTGGAACAAGGGATTGGGTAGTTTTCAGGAATTTGTGACATTTGGGGAGAACTGGAGAAATAGGCATTATTTGCACTTGTAGTATTTGGGATTATAAGGTCTGGTATTCACTCCGCATCACTCATATATCCTTTTTCTGTTGCTTTTATTTCAGTAATGATATCAGTTCACGGATGAACTAATTTCTTTGATGGTATGAAAAATTCCCAGGTGAGATGAATTGAGAACAAACAAATTGATGACTCTTAACGAAGTCACTGCTGATACTGCTTGACTAGAAGTAATCAGGTGTTTTATTGAATTGGGCTGCTAACTGTTCTGCCTTTTTCCCGGTCCTTGAAACCTCAGTGATATTCATTTTGATATTTTTTTGGTTAAGGAAATTGTTACCTTCTGTGTGACCTTCAGCAGAATAGCTCTACCAACTACAATTTCGAGTAGAGATGGCAAAAAATAGTTAGATGAAGAAAGGCGACTTCCAGAATATTGACCAAGATTAACCGCTTTTTGCATGTGAGTAACACAGGACGTTTCACACTTGGGTTTCTTTCTTGTCAACACTTGTCAGATAGGCGTATTTGCAACCTTGAAAGGACTGATGCCTCTGCTAACGGATTGTAATTTACCTCGGAGACATTATCACTGATCCATAGGGATTCTCATTTGACTTTGTATAAGAATGTAATTGCATAACAGGAGATTCTTATTAAGCGAATAATATGCTCTCAAAAATTATGCTTAAATATGTTATGTGCAAGAAGGCGTTTTATAAGCAATATCACTTTTAAGTTCATTGAAGGCTGCTAGGTGGATATGCTGGATTTGTAATTAGAAATCATGTTCAGTGACGTCCACCGGATGAAGACGAAGTGTATTACAAAATAAATGATTGAGAATGACAACGAAGTTCCACTCATAGTGATTATAAACTTCAGATAGATGAGTGATCATGTTGAGGACGGGGAAAAAGAAAAAGGATTTTTTGGGTTGAAATTTATGTGCGTTGTATGTGTGTCAGTGTGTAGGTTAGCAACTACGTTTAAATAAGAAAACAAAAGGTTAGTTAATGCGAGTGTAATGACAAGGGACAGGGGAACTTTGGCCGTCGCTCTAGAAACTTGATTTTCCGTACTGGAGAACATCTACCTGTGTGGTTAAATAAAGGTGTAGTTAGAAGCATCAATAGCTCTATATTAGAACACCTGGTCCAAACCGACAAGAGTTCATCGGTGGCACAGCGGTTAGGACGCTCGCCAACCATGAAAATGGTCCGGGATTCTATCCCCGGCCGACTCACTCCTTTACCTCGCTAAGCCAGAAATAATGCTGGTGAAGAGGAAAGGTTAGGCATGAGGCTAGCAACCCCATCCTGTAAAATAAACACTGCTACAGAAACTTCAAGCCACTAGCTTGAAGCCCTATGTTACACTGGGGAACGTGAAGGAAAAAAAACCGACAACAAAGCCAGCATTGAAGAGTCCTTTTCTATCATCTATTGGGTATCAAACAAATTGCCAAAGTCATTCAGGTACTGCACACTGCAAACAGCGGAGGCTATCGCAATACGCCTGAGACATTCGGTGCTCTGTGTGCGGAAGAAGCAAGCTCAGCCAGCTACTACTACCGCCCTGGCATGCTGTGGAGTTTACAAACTCATAAACACTTTATTACATCATCCAATTTTTTATGACCCTCCATCCTGTACATATAAATTCCCATACCATAACAATCTGATTACAAATAACTTTTGAAATTCTGATCTGAATGATTCAATTTTATCGTTTTTAAAAACCACTAAAGTTGTCAATCACAGTCATTCTTTGATTATTCTGGATATATAACTGCAGAACCTATATTATTATTCTTATTGTTCCCTTGGGTTCCTAGTGGAACATAGGGCTTCAACTACTCGTCTCCATTTGCTTCTGTCTTCTGCCGTACTTTTCACCTGCATCCACGTTAGTCCATACTGTTTCAACTCTTCTTCACACGATCTCCTCCATGTCACCATTGGACGTCCCACTCGCCACTTCCCTTTCGGGTTCCACTCGAGCGATGGCCTGACGCGCGATGTCACCCAGTGGCCTCCTCAGCGAGTGTCCAATCCATCTCCACTTTCTCCTGCATATTTGTTGAGCGGTTGGTTCTTGTTTTGTTTGTTCCCATAGCTTCTTGTTGGTGATTCTTTCTGGCCATCTAATCTTCAGTATGGAGCGAAGACAGTTGTTGATAAAGTTCTGCAACAGGCTGTTGGAAATATTCCATGTGACCGGTCAAGTTTCTGAACCGTATAGAAGAACTGACTTGACGTATGTATTGAAGATCCGAATTTTGTTGTTGATGCTGAGTGCTGACGAAGATTTCCAGATTGGTTTCAGGTTGATGAATGTGTTTCTCGCCTTCCCGATTCTCGATTTGACATCCTCGTCCGTTCCTCCTGTAGTTGAGACAATGCTCCCTCCCTAGATGAGTGAATGAAGTAACCTCCTTCAAATCCCTCCGGTTGATGGTGATTGGTGCTGGATGTTGCTGCTGCTGTTGGTTGGTTATTTTCATAACCTCCGTCTTGTTTATGTTCACCTGGAGTCCTGTCTTTGCTGCTTCTTCGACCAGTTTGTCGGTTTTCACTTGTGAGTCTTCAATTTTGTGTGACATCAAACATAAATCATCCCCGCGCGAAATCCAGGTCTTCTAGGTTCTTCATGTCGGTCCAGGATATCCCTGTCTTCTGGTTTCCCACTGTCTGATGCATAATCCAGTCCACCACAATAAGGAATATCATTGGTGATAATAAGCACCCTTGTCTGACTCCTGTGTTTACTCCAGAAGCCTCACTGAGTTTTCCGTTGTCGTACAGCTGTTGAATAAAGTTGATGAATATTTGGGGTACGCCGTAGTACTCGAGCAGTTTCCAAATTACTTCGCGGTCAGCGTTGTCTATCGAAGGACTTCTCAAAGTCTATAAAGTTGAGGTAGAGGTTTGATTGCCATTCCATGCTTTGTTCGATGATGATGCGTAGAGTTGCAATTTGGTCAGCACATGATTTGCCTTTCCTGAACCCAGCTTGTTCTGATCGGAGTTCTGTATCCAGTGCGTCCTTTATTTTCTCCAGGATGATGCGAATCAGGATTTTACTTGGCGTCAACGGGAGCATGATTCCTCTCTAGTTCTTGCAGAGTCCAATGTCGCCCTTCTTTGGAAGTTTCACGAGGTAACCTTTCCTCCAGTCAGAAAGCACCTTTCCCTCCTTCCAGACCTTTTGCAATAATGGAGTCGGGATATCTGCTGTCGTCTCTGGGTCCGCTTTCAGTGCTTCCGGGGGTATTCCATCTGGTCCAGCTGCTTTTCCAGCTTTCAGAAGCTTGATTGCATTCATGACTTCAGCTTTCGTTGGAGGATCGGTGTCAACTTGCAGTTGTGTACTTGCTGTTGTTGGTATTTCTGGACGGGTCGTAGGTGAGCTGCAGAACCTGACGGAGAAGAATTCATCGAAAAGAATACTCTTTGTTCAGTGATCAATGTTTTAAAGTTCTTTAATGTAGTAAATTTGGAAATTCAATAATGAGTTCAACTCAGGTAGTGAAGATGAAAATCAAGATTGAGTGGAATGTTATGCAACAGAACAAAACACAAAAGCACACGAACAAAACGAAATTATTATGGTTACCAGGTACAGTAGTGAGAGATCAGTCACACTCTCTATTTCTGTATACAAAAGTTGAGTCGAAGTCTTTTGATAGCCAGTGACTTCTGCAAACCGAAGTAACCATGCTTTTCTTTGTGTGCTGATTGCTTATTTTAAAAGCCTTCAGGCAAATTTCCACTATATGTCCCGTGTCAGTCAATTAGATGTCTGGCGATTGTGCTTGAGAATACTTAGCTGCCTTTCACATGGAGACTTTTAGGAATATTCTCAGAAAATGTGGTAAACACTCTACTCTCAGTCCTTTCTGTGTACTGGTTGCCTCAAGTGCCACTGGAATTGGTAAACGCAGTTCGGCGAGTTCACATGATGAGCACGATACTTATCTACTTTTGACTGGGTTAGCGAGCACACACGAATCGATCGATACATGCTAGTCAGAAATGTTACAAAAGTATCAGTAGCATAATTGTTAGTTATGCTATTCATTTTCAAACATAAGCTTTCAATATTCTCCCCATTATCTTGTCTGTAACATTAATTAATATAAGAATAAAACTTCTGCGCTGTGGTGGTAGAGTATAATTCCATTATGGGTAAAATTTGTTTTGATATAGTCACACATAGTGGTGTTACACAGTAATATTCACTGATGATAACCACGTTTCGAGCACAATTTATTACTGCTCATAATCATGTCAAGATGACACACACACAAGGTGACTCACACCACTTCGTAAAACAGAAGCAAGATTCACAAACCATCGAATTTTCAACAGTCCATGTTTAATACATCATTTAATTCCGAAATATTTACCCCTGCGTACTCTAATTACTTCAAGAAAAATAACACCATCGGCCGAACGTGTCGTCAGTAGATTATGTCTAAGAGAAGAACTACATCGAATTACTGTGAAACTAAATAATGAACGAAATGAAATTGAAAAACTCAAACACAAACTCAAATATATGGTCAATGGCAAAGATTACGTAATTGTTGTTGAAACATCCAAAAAAGCTGGAGAAACAGCATTAAGAAAATCAAAAACCATACAAATCCAAAAATTCAACAAACTAATGGAAGAAAAGAACACAAAAATAGAAAAAAATTGACGCCAACGTTTCATCCTCTAGTGACAGAACAAAAATGAGTTATCAACCTCTCATAATCAAGGGAACTAAGCTCTAATGGGATAAAAGTACCTGATGAAGCACCAAATTTCAACGTAACAGTTAGTAAATTGAAACCGGAGGAGGTCATTCCCAACACAGAAGTAGCAATAAGTTCAATAGATAAGATGACAGCAGAAGAGGTTCGAGCACAATGTGCGTTAACCCCGAAAAATCAAAAGAAAGCAAAATCAAACTTAACAACATCGTAAAGATAAGCTCCAATTAGTCTAAAACAGGATAAAAAAACATTGTCATTGCAAAAGCTGATAAAGGAAACTAACTCTACAGTAGAAAGAAGACCTTGATATGATGACGATGAGCAGTAATTAATAAATTGTGCTCGAAACGTGGTCATCATCAGTAAATATTACTGTAAAACACCATTGTGAGACTTTATCAAAATTAAATTTTCCCCATAATGTAACATTAATTATTGTGAATATTATTACAGTGATGCAGGTAATAAGTAGGTAGAGGAATAAGCATACGAGTAACACAGATATTATGGATTATGCTAATTAAGGATATAATTCATAGACGCGTACAAAAAGTACGTTAAACGGAGTAACTGTAGGTGTATGTCACATAAAACGTAGGAATAATAAATTAATGTTGCGTAATAAAAAAGTGTTCAATTTATTCCATCTACCAGTATTTCTTACAGTTGAGACTGAAAAGATATTGAGAGGAGAGAGACGAGGGGTGAATGAGATTCGGTACTTTCACAGTTTCACAGCATCAAGGAGAACAACTAGAACTCATTATTGGTAAAAAATAATAAGAAGTATGCTTGACAGTCTACATTATTATTATGGATGTTATTTCGTTTGTTCTATACTCTTCTTTCCTTCACCATTTCTTTCAGTATGATTATTCCCTTAGGTTCAAAGTAGAACATATGGCTTTATCATAGAACGCAGTAGTTTTATGCTACTCTGTGCAGTCCACTTTAACCGCCTCCACAACTGACCGTAAACAATGTCACCTCCCGACACCCAGCTCGTCTTTTCCAACCCGGATTGTACTTGAGGGTCTGCCTAGCAGTTGATGTCACTCATTGGTCTCTTGGGTGTGTGTCCAATCCATCACCACTTTTTTCTGCATATTGTTTGGTTGGACAATAGGGTTTTGCTTGCTGCTAATCGTTTCTGACTGGTTGTCTCAATTTCAGAGTCAGGATATCGACTGGACTGACTCTAGAAGATACGGATTTCGCGCATGGATGATTTGTGTTTAATGTCACTCACCAATTCGAAAACTAACCTACAGGTGAAAACCAAAAAAACTGGCTGAAGAGGCGAGACAGACAGGGAAGACAGGACTCTAGGTGAACATAGAGAAGACGGAGGTAGGTGATGAAGATAGCCGACCACCATCATCGCCAGCGACAACAACAAACAGCACGAATCAACATCAGCGAGAGAGATTTGACAGAGGTCAGTCATTTTCTTCGCTTATCCAGCCAGAAAGCACGTTTCAACCACAAGCAAGATACCCCTTCATCAACTTAAAACCAGCTTGGAAATCTAATGCTTTACTCACTCAGCAAGCATAAACAACAAGATTCGGATTCTATTCAACATGAATGTGAAATCAATCAGTCAGTCACTGCTTCTGTATGGGTCAGAAACTTGTATTGCGCGCCCGCCACGAAAAGCATTTCCAACAGGCTAGTGCAAACAGCTACCCTCTTCGCTGGCCGGCTCCATACTGAAGATCAGATGGCCAGCTGGTCAGCGGAAAGAATTAGCAACAAGAAACTTTTTAGTGGAACAAACCAACAAGCAAGAACCGATTGCTCAACAAATGTGTGAGTGGAAATGGAGAGAGGTTGATCGGGAATACGCCACTGAGGAGGTCCACAAATTATATCGCGCGCAATGCAGGTCATCACTCGAGTGTAATCACAATGGGAAGCGACGATTGAGTCATCAGTGCATGGATGACATGGGGGAGATCGTTTGGAGAGGGGGAGGAGGAAATGAGAGATTGTGGAGCTAGACATCTGAAGAGAACAGCAGAGAACAGCAGAAAGTGGAGATATGTTGTTGAAGCCCTGTGTTTCACTCGGAACCCAAGGAAAATATAATAATAATAGAATAGTCATAGGGCATGCCTCATAACCTGAAAGTCCCTGATTCGATTCCCCGGTGGATTCATGTGTATTTAACTGCTCAGCAGTCTTGAATTGGGATGAAGCAACTTTCGAATACTCTCTGATTTCTAGTGGTCTCCACAACGGGTTATCAATTCTTCATTGGACTTCAAAAATCTATGCCTAGTGAAGTGATAAAAAGTACACGCAACAGAAAAAGAACAACCAAATGTAGAAAATGAAATTCAATTTAGTAAGACCTACAAGTCATTTAAAATGGAAAAGAATGAAGAAGGAATGTTGAATCGATTGCACGTTTTTCTCACCCAAGAATACCATCAACTTTTTTCCTTTCAACGACTAAACCTTTAAAACTTTTCAATTGATTTAACGACTACGAGTTGATTGTTAGAGACATCCAGACAGCGAAAGAGGTAGAGAGTGGCGAAGAGTAATAAATAAATCGGAAATGGATTTGTTCATAATACTTTCTGAAATAAAGAAGGACTGAAACGTGAATGAAGACTGGATAGTTCCTTCTTCTCTCTATCTCTCTCTCTCTCTCGATAGAAAGAACAATTCGTATTACGTAAGTACTGGCCGAAAATGAGTAAATTCTTGTCAAATATTTATAATATTTGACATTGAATAGAAATTTAAAAGACAGTAAAATCGTAAAATATTTAAAGAATACGGGTAAAGCCAGGTAGAAAGGAATTGAAGAATGAAATTTAGAATGTTTTGATGTTAATATAAATATACATATATGTATATTTGATAGAAATGGAGTCATGTGATCATGTCGTGAATAGCTTTCACTGCAATCCGCCTCCAAATCATTGATTCAAGCGGTTCTGATGAGTTAGTGAATATTCATTCTGCATGTCTGTGACATTTGCAGTTACTATTTTTAGGAAATGGAAACACTCTTTTCAATGAATTTGCTATCAAATGAATTTTAGATTTTCCTGTCTATTGATTGGCCCGAAGGGCTCGGTTTCAGGTTGACATGTCTGTTGGCTTCTTGTTCAGATGCTTCGACGATGTCTGGGCATGTAATTAGAAGTTAATTGGTGGATGGCGACTAGCAATGGAATACATGATGGGTATTTCGTCCTATTTGGGACTGACTCGTCATCTGGATGTGCATGCATTCCCAGTGAGTGATGATGTTCCCGGATGAAGAGTCCCATATAGGACGAAATGCACATCCTGGTTTCCACTGGTAGTCACCATCCACCAATTAAATTTACTATCAAGTTGTAAAATTGCAATAGGAGTTCGGAAAAAAATTTCGGCCAAGTTAACTTTTAAGCACCACTAACTAATAATGGAGTGCCACCGCACCAATGACCTTGAAGTGCTCATTGAGCATGTTAGTGAAACCTGGCAAATAATATTGCCATCATCAATAAAATATGCTAATCGAAGAGTTATGTTATTAAATGGGATATATGACCAGTTTCAGCTTAGGTTTGGGAAAGATTAAGTTATGGTTTAAGCCAAGGACAAGTCGGGGTTAGTTCGAGTTAGATTACAGTTAGTTTAGGGATATTTTCACGCTACGGATAGGTTCAGGAATGATTAGGGTTATTCTTCGGATTAGAAGACCCAAATAATTACATGCATAGAATGTGGTTAAATTACTCTGTTGATATAAGAATAGTGCTTGTGCACTGTGGTAGAATATAATTTCATTGTGCGTAAAATTTATTTTGATAAAATCTCACAGTGTTATCCAGTAATATTTACTGAAGACCATGTCTCTGTCTTCTCACTGGTCTATACTGTCTACTTGCTTCACTATTAACCATGTTGTATACTTTGGATTTTGTAGGAACCTCTCGCTCTCATCCAAAGACTATTCTACAACCAGTACATAGCTCCTACTAGTACACACGACTCAAGCAGTGAACATTGCTATGGATTATATTGATAACTCGTACCAGCGGACTAATTAATTCATCTAACTCGTTAGCTGTATTTTTTATAATATACTGTTACACTATCATTTCAGTAACTTGGATTTTTCTTCTAAAAGTGGTTCCCTTACCCAGTCCACTATTAAATCCCCTACAGTTAGTTTTATTTCTCAGACAGTGTCTGTTTGTGTCGATTAGTTAAGGCGGCCTGTTTGACATTCGGGCTACCTTTCTGTACATCTACATATTTGCATCTAATACATCATGTTTTCATTTTTAATTTTAACAAAATATGATCACAAATCGTATCAAATACAGTAATGAATTCATTAAATGTTTTAAACCACATGACTTTCATGCATCTAATAAAACTAAGAGAAAACATCATGGTGGTTGGCAACGCGCTCTCAAACGGACACCATTATATCGCACAACTATTCCTGTTATTGTCAGTTCAAACTGCCGTTCACTTCCCAATAAAGTTATGCATCTCCAGTCTCTCTTATCATCTGATACTTATCACAATACGGCGATAGTCGCATTACAAGAAACATGGCTCCATGATCTTTATGACGACAACCTGGTTTCTCTAAATGGTTTCACATTGTTTAGACAAGATCTAATATGCTCTAGAAAGAAAACAGGTGGAGGCGTCGCAACCTTCATTCATTCTCAGCGGTCAACCTCAAATAATGTATGTTTTTCTTTCTCTAGTGACTTTATTGATTGTATTACAGTCAAATGTCGTCCGAAACACTTATCCAAGTTTAAATACGTCTTCATCTCAAACATTTATGTTACTCCTGGCTGTTCCGCCTCGGATCTATCTGATTTTGCCGATGAATTCACAGCATTCGCGGTTACACATCTTGAAAACTCTTTATCAGTTGTCACTGAAGATTTCAATACCTGTGACTGTTCTTTTCTTGAATCATTAGGTCATGTCAACATTGTCGAATTTCTAACTCGACTTGATAAAACGCTGGATCTAGTATTTACTAATGATGCGGAAATATATGAAGCACGCAGACGTGCTCCTATAATGAACTCCGATCATTGTATTATTCGGATATTACCCAAGATATATAGCAGATATCACTCTAATATCCTCTCGGATCTCTCCAGGAAAACACAACAAAGATGTTACTCCCAAGAAAACGTGCTCAAACTAAGATGTATGTTAAATGACACAAACTGGGAACTTTTCACTGAACACAAACTGGAAGATACTATTTCCAATCTGACTGACTATCTTAAATTCTGCCTTGATGTATGCTGTCCAAAACAGATACTTTTCAAAAGAATAGACCGTTTCTCTTCTCCTCATCTCAAAAAGCTTCGAAGAGAAAAAGAGAGACTGTACAAGGCTAAGGATAAAGCTGGTCTTAGCAGAATAAACATCCAAATTAAATCCGAAATCAAGAGATTAAACAATATTTATAATCAAAGAATTTTGTCATATAAAACTGCTAGGAACATGTGGAAGCTTTTCAAAGAAATTACAGGTTGTGGTAAGCATAGTTCTTGTTCTCCCTTTATTGATGTAAATACTCTTAATAGATCTTTTATCCGCCTTCCCAATGTACCTTTTAGCCTCAATGTAACAAATAACATGACCAGTGACTTTAATAGTCTTAATACTTCTGATGTTCTTAAATGTTTAAAATCTCTTAAACCTTCTCAGAGTTTAGGTCCTGATGGCATACCTGCCATTATCCTAAGGAAATGTGCTGATATTTTAAGCAACCCACTTACAAACATTTTAAATACTTCTTTTTCTAATAATGTTGTACCTTCTCTATGGAAAAATATTAAAATCATCCCTGTACCCAAGTCAGGCTCTGGTAATAATGCTAAGTTCAGACCTATCGCTATTACCTCTCCTTTTTTGAAACTAATGGAGAAACTATTGTTACTAAAACTTGTTCCCTCCCTAAGTTTCTCAAACGATCCAAAGCAGTTTGCTTACAAACAGGGTAAAAGTACTTTGGACGCTGCTGCTGTGTTTCATCACAACATTGTATCCTCCTTAGACAAAGGGGCCAAGTTTGTCCGTTGTACGTTCCTTGACTATACATCTGCTTTCGACTCTGTACCTAGAGGCCTTTTGTCAAACAAGCTTAGCCTTACACAAACTGAGCCCTGGGCTATCGACTGGCTGCACTTTTACTTCTCTAATAGGATGCAGTACACGGTATATAATGGTGTATCTTTCTCTCCTTTGCTTACTGAAGCTGGAGTTCCTCAGGGTGCTGTTCTCTCTCCGTTTCTCTTTTCCTTCTTCTTACATGACTTACCTCTTTCAGACGAAATGAACTTTGTGAAATATGCATATGACCTGTCTGTATCGTTTCCCACTAAGTCTCAGTCAGACTAATTCAAATTAAATAGCTTCCTGTCTGACATCAGTGAATGGTCCAAACTAAATGGTCTCATGCTGAATCCCTCAAAATGCCAGACTATTGACTTCTCCCTTAGGCATAAACGAGATCTACAAACACTAGTAAGAACTCATGAAGCCTGTAGCTTTGAGGGGACTAAAATTGAAACTAAGTCTAATGCTAAATACCTCGGTCTAGTTCTATCTTCCGACCTTACTTGGACATCTCATATCCTAATGATTTCTAAGAAAGTGTTCTGTCTTACCTACTACATTAAGAAACTTAGACAATCTGGAATCACCCAACCTCTACTTTCACAATTTGTCAACTTTTGTGTCTTACCTATTCTACTTTACTGCTCCTCGTTAGTCTTTCCTGGTCTACTGAAAAAGGACTATACCGTCCTGAGAAGGATGTTGAAGGTAGTTAGTAGGACTGGTGGTGTAAAATTCAGTCAGCTCGTCACTACATTAGTTGATAGGCATTTGAATACATGCGAAAAATGGTCAAAAACCATACTCTTTGACCCTCCAAACACCCCCTCTATTCCCAACTCTCTCCTTGTATCTCATCAGGTAAAACCAGAAATCAGTATAAAAGAATCTATGCTCGTACAACCAAGTACAGGAACTCAACGATACCATACTTGGCCCGTGTTCTAAGCGACAGAGACAATGTTAAGCGTGAAACCTATGACTCGCTCTGTTATTAACAATAATAGTTTAGGCTCTTTTATTTCTCTCTTTTTTTTTATTCTTTAGTGAACTCCTTCTTCAAATATACTTAGCTACCTAAAATATTAACACTGGCTTCCTTTTTTGTACTTTACTCTATTCCTTCTTTTGTGTATCCACTGGTTCCTACTCTATCAGCACAATGAGTATTACAAAATTGTCGTGTCATTAACCATCATGTAATTATTAGTTTTGTGGTTGTTTTTTCTTATTTTCTATACTTTTCGGCAATATTAAACTGACAATCATTGTTTGTGAACGCCATAGCCACCACCTTAAAAATTTTGTATTATTCAGTATTACTCACACTACCACCACAAACACTGCATTAGACTTTGGTAGACTTTGGTACTTTTTCGCATTTATAATTATTTTGTGTTTATACTGTTTTTTTTGCTGTTGGTGTCTTCAGATTTATTTTTTTGTTTGTTTAATACTTATTTTAAATGTTTGATAAAATTAGATGCAAATATTGTAGATATGTGCTGAAAATTCCACACTGTACCACTAGTACTGTTTCTGGAATAAAGCAAATTATTATTATTATTTAAAAAAATCTCAGGAATAGCTACCTCAATTATACTTTTCTTGATATTAAGCAGTAACCTGCGAATTAGCAGGTTTTAAAACATTTTAAATATCCGTGAGTGCAGAAAATACTATTGGATATTATGTTTCCCTAGGTTAAGACATACCGGACAAGAGAACTTATATGCAATATGCAATGATGGAGTATTTCGGTAGCTCAAGTTTTAAGCAGGCCGCCTTAGGTCAGTGTAACATGTTCCGACTGCCGATATATTTGTCTTTTGAAAACAGATCAGGCGGTATATTGAAAGCCATTCAAAAGTGTACATGAGTACAGGTTGTTCTTTGTAGACATAAATAGTTGGTAAACACAAAGTATAACTGGGTAAATTTGACGCTGTCTGCCCTGCAGAAAATTAGGCAGAGCAGCAATTTAAACAGACCGCCGTCAACCCACTACAAAAACTTCAGTTAACAGAATGGTACAACAGGCAGTAATAATAATAGTAATGCCAAAAATAAATGACTGTTTATTTAAACACCTCTTTTACCTACCTGGGAAGCATCATTTCAACTAAAGGCAGACGGAACTGACGAGGATATCAAAGCAAGAATCGAAAAAGCAAGACAAGCTTTCATTACTCTCAAGTCTGTGTGGAGGTCAACAGCACTCAGCATCAAAAATAAAATCCGGATTTTCAACTCCAATGTGAAGTCAGTCAGTGTTACTATACGGATCAGAGACTTGCACTGCGCGTCATAAAGAGCACCTCAAACAAACTACAGACCTTCATCAACAGTTGTCTTCGCCCAATACTCAAGATCAGATGGCCGGCCAGAAAAGATCAGCAACAGTGATCTCTGGGAGCGAACCAACACTGCAGGAACCGATTGTGAAACAAATAGGCAGGAAGAAATGGTGATGGATTGGCTGGTCATACTCTGAGGAAACCATCAAGTGACATCACTAGACAAGCCATTGCTCGAGTGGAGCCCGAAAGAGAAGAGGCGAGTTGGTCGTCAGTGTGGGGGTGACTTGGATGAGGTCATGTGAAGAGAAGATGAAAACGTGTGGGCAGACATGGAGCCAGGTGAAGACTCTATCAGAGAACCGAACGCAATGAAGACTCACGGCTGAAACCCTATGTTCCTCTAAGAATTAAAGGAAACAATAATAATAAAGCAGATTTTTCAGTTTATTTTCTGACATTTGCCTTTTCATACTGTAGCGGTGTCATATAGACAATGTGTTCCAATGGAATATGATTCTCACAAATTCGCACAGTTCAATACTGCATTAGCAGCAGAATACAAAATATGCATTTGAACATTCTATTTCATGTCGTTTAATGCAAACCAAAGTCACACGCTCTGTGATTGATTAAAGAATATAAAGCCGTATATATACAAATAGCGGTTCGATCACCTGAAAATATACCTTGGCTTCCGTGTCTCGCCTTCTACGGTTACAATACAACATCCCTTGCCTAATATGGTATTTCTGAGCCTAAATTTTAGTGAAATTACCTCGAGGTAATTTTACGCTTAACGGAAACAAGAAGAAAGCTTTGAATGAAGGTGTTCATCTTTTAGACAAGATGACTTTAAAGTAGCGAAAATGTTCATTCAGACATCTATAAAACACAAAATAATTGAGCAAAGAATATTCCTTTTGATAAATTCCTCTTCCGCCTCTACAATTATATATATATATATGTTTATATACATAGAATATTCTATATTAGTAGTGAATAACAATATCAGTGTTTTTTAAATAATACCGATTTGTAAAGTAAGATCACAATGGAATTACTTCAGTTCATTAAAGATGCTTAAATTATAATAATAATAATAATAATAATAAAGATGTAGTAGCAAATAGAATATCAACTAAAATTAGGAAAATTCCACAAAAACCGAGCATCATTCAAACCTAGATGGCCATGGTGATGATAATGTCTGAAGTAACTTCTTTTGGATGCACAAATTAGGCTTATTAATATGGATTCCAACGGCCAGCCTTAGCAATGTTTAGTAGTCAAACTCTTAAGGCAAAATTGAAATTCGTAGGTATGCGGTAAATGACCCTGAAAGCTGTCTCGTTAACGTCAGTCTTGTGTTCTGTATCCACAAAATGAGATGGAATAGCGCTATGAATGGATTTTGTTTGTCCTTTACTTCACCAGTCGCTGTGCAGGGTGATGTTCGGAAATTTGACGAGGAACACGCCTAATTTTGCCTGGGGAAATTCACATTTCTACCAACAATAATGTCCGTTAGTTGAATCAAAGGTATCCCAGTTTTCATTCTAACAGCTTTCAAAGGTCTGTATAGTATAACAGCAGTCATTTCTGGATGTTCAGGGAAGAATGAAGGGGAATAATGAAGAAGAAGAACGAGTGAAACCACATGAATTAATCGATTGTAAAATATAAGACTATGATGATATGAGAGAAGAAAGTTTCAAACTTCTCTTTGTATTAGGTCAAACAAAAGATTTTATTTAGAGATCACCAAGATATGAAATGACCTACTAAGTTAGGTAATATTGGGGTATTTTTCTTATTAGAGCCTCTGATATTGTTGAAAAATCAAGGGAGTGAAGCAGTCCACACAAGACATGTTCATGTCTGACATCTGGCTAACTTCAGAAAAGAAGCCATTTATGTGTTAGGACAGTTTAATGCAGAAACAACTGGAACGGAGACTGTCAAATAAGCTTTACAAACGGAAAAACTACAGCACCATAAGGCTTGCTAGCTAGAGAGAAGTAATGAAGTAAATCGCTACCCTATTAAAGACAAAGCAATGTTTCCAGTTCAGAAAATAACATGACAATCACCCTGAAGCCGATGGCTCAGTGTGCACTGAAGACAGCTTTCTTAATGAAAGTCAACGAATGTAAACTTTATTGACTCCCGTTTGTTATCTGACAAGTTTCCGTATTGACATACCTTGTTACTTTGTAGAATCGATTTTGTAGATTTGAATACAGAGATCTCAATATTTGCAAGCAGGCTTTCCGAACGAAACATTGGGCTTCAAGTGTGCGCTTTGAAGTTTCAGTGGAGATTCCTTTGTTTTATTTTCAATGCGATGGGGTTGTTGAACTCACACATCCAGTTTTACTTCTTTATCGGTCTTAATGCTGGCTGGGAGAGGTTTGGTAGTACGTCTGTCGTGAATCAAACCTTGGTCGTTTACGTGGTTGCCAGGCATGCTATTAAAGAAACACCGATTCACAGAAAGCAGTGATAAAAGGCAGCTCTCTTCGTTAATTTCTGATTAAATTTCATCTCCTAAGCTTATTTAGTTATAATTCCATAATGGATAAGATTTTATTTTGATAAATCACACAGTGTAGTACAGTTATATTAACTGATGACGTTTCGAGCACAAACTATTGCTCATAATCATATCAAGTTACTCACACAACTTCTTTCCTTCATTTATATACATGTGTGGAATCGACTAGATATTGGAATAAAATTCAATATGAGATAATGTACATTCAGAAATAGTAGTACGAGTGTTATTAATCCATTGCAATTAGATGGGAAATACGACGAGTGTTTTTATAGTCATAATAAGTTGATTGTTAGAATGTGTTGATGTGTTTGAATGGAAATAGAATTTTAAGACTATTTATCATCTTCTTCTGATTTGACTGGTGGCAATAATACGAGTGTTATTAATCCATTGCAATTAGATGGGAAATACGACGAGTGTTTTTATAGTCATAATAAGTTGATTGTTAGAATGTGTTGATGTGTTTGAATGGAAATAGAATTTTAAGATTATTTATCATCTTCTTCTGATTTGACTGGCGGTAATAATATCTTCCATATTTCTGGTATTTGCATTGAGTCACTTCTGTTGCATGTGTTGGGTGTAGACTCGATGAATAAGGATTCCGTAATCAACCTCTCTTTCCACCTACCTATATTACGTTTTAGAATTTTAACCCTATCCCACCCTATTGTGTGGTTGTTTGTTATTGCGTGAAGTGCAATAGCTGAGCTTTTTTCTAAATTACTTATCTTTTCAGGGTCAATCATTTTCCCTTTAGCTAAATTCTTATGTTCTGATAATCTGACTATCCCTGACCTACTAGTTTGACCTATGTAGTTGACTTCACAGTCGTTGCAAGGTATTTTGTAAATTATATTATTTTGTTTAATTGGGTCCAACGGGTCCTTTAACCTACAAAGTTTGTCTCTGAGTGAGTTTGTTGGTTTGAATGCCACCCTAATTCCTGCTTTATTGAGAATCCTACGTAGGGCCTCAGATGTCCCCTCCTTATATGGTATAACAGTAGAAGACTTATATTCTCTCTTATTTGTGTTATTACTACTAGTTACACAATTATTTTTATTTTGTTTTTGGCCTTTGCTGATCTTCTTAATGAATTTTATAGGATAGTTATTCAACACCAACGCTTCTTCTATCTGTTTTATTTCGTCATTTAGGTCCTTTTTTGTGCTACTTAGTGCTATGGCTCGGTTTGTCAGACACTTAACCAAGCCTGCCTTAACAGTTAACGGGTGAGACGAATTAAAGTCTAAATATCTATTAGAATGCGTTGGTTTTCTATAAACACTAGTGTGTAGTTTGCCTTCTTCTATTCGTTTTATCTTACAATCTAACATGGTTAATTCTCCTTGTTCATTTTCTGATTCAAATGTGAATTTTATTCCTTCTACTTGTGAGTTTATATGTGTTAAGAAGCTAGAGATATGTTCTGTTTTTAACACTGTGAATGTGTCATCTACATATCTCCACCATATTTTTGGCCTAGGATTAAATGTATTGAGAGCACTATTTTCCCAGCTGTCCATAAAGATGTCTGCTACAATAGGGGATATTGGTGATCCCATTGCTACACCTTCTGTTTGCCTATATATTCTGCCTTGGAACTTGAAGATAGTAGATGTGAGGCATAGCTGAATCCCTAAAATAATTTCTTCAATGGACAGCTTTGTCCTATGATTGAGTTCAGTATCCGCAGTTAGTTCTTTTTTAACTGCTTCTAAGGCCATATTGACTGGTATATTAGTATAAAGACTGGTTATATCAAAACTGACCATTGTTTCGTCATTCGCTAGTTGAATGTCATTTAGTTTACTTTTCATCTCATATGAATTAGTTAATCTAGAGTTTGAATTATTTCTGATAGGGCATAGTATTAAAGCTAAGTGTTTTGATAATTCATAAGTTGGGGTATTTCTAAAATCTACTATTGGTCTTATTGGGTATCCTGGCTTATGTATTTTAATAGTACCATATAATCTACTAGCATTATTAGTTTTAGGCATTAAGTTAAACCATTTAGACTCACCCAGTGACGGCTTCATTCTGCGTATTAGTTCTACTGTAGATTTCTTAACCTTATTCATTATTGTATCTACAGGCTTCTTAATTTCCTCATATGGACCCGTTTGAATATGTTCAATAACTTTTTTGATATAGTCAGATTTATTCAGAACTACGGTGGCGTTTCCTTTATCAGCTTTTGCAATGACAATATTTTTATCCTGTTTTAGACTAATTAAAGCTTCTCTTTCCAATTTTGTTAAGTTTGATTTTGCCTTCTTTTGATTTTTCAGGGCTAACGCACATTGTGCTCGAACCCCTTCTGCTGTTGTCTTATCTATTGAACCTAGCGCTACTTCTATGCTAGGAATGACATCCTCTGGTTTCAATTTGTTAACTGTTACATTGAAATTTAGTCCTTTCTCAAGTACTTTTATCTCACTAGAGCTTAGTTCCTTTGATGAGAGGTTCATATGCGGGTCCATATGAGGAAATTAAGAAGCCTGTAGATACAATAATGAATAAGGTTAAGAAATCTACAGTAGAACTAATACGCAGAATGAAGCCGTCACTGGGTGAGTCTAAATGGTTTAACTTAATGCCTAAAACTAATAATGCTAGTAGATTATATGGTACTATTAAAATACATAAGCCAGGATACCCAATAAGACCAATAGTAGATTTTAGAAATACCCCAACTTATGAATTATCAAAACACTTAGCTTTAATACTATGCCCTATCAGAAATAATTCAAACTCTAGATTAACTAATTCATATGAGATGAAAAGTAAACTAAATGACATTCAACTAGCGAATGACGAAACAATGGTCAGTTTTGATATAACCAGTCTTTATACTAATATACCAGTCAATATGGCCTTAGAAGCAGTTAAAAAAGAACTAACTGCGGATACTGAACTCAATCATAGGACAAAGCTGTCCATTGAAGAAATTATTTCAGGGATTCAGCTATGCCTCACATCTACTATCTTCAAGTTCCAAGGCAGAATATATAGGCAAACAGAAGGTGTAGCAATGGGATCACCAATATCCCCTATTGTAGCAGACATCTTTATGGACAGCTGGGAAAATAGTGCTCTCAATACATTTAATCCTAGGCCAAAAATATGGTGGAGATATGTAGATGACACATTCACAGTGTTAAAAACAGAACATATCTCTAGCTTCTTAACACATATAAACTCACAAGTAGAAGGAATAAAATTCACATTTGAATCAGAAAATGAACAAGGAGAATTAACCATGTTAGATTGTAAGATAAAACGAATAGAAGAAGGCAAACTACACACTAGTGTTTATAGAAAACCAACGCATTCTAATAGATATTTAGACTTTAATTCGTCTCACCCGTTAACTGTTAAGGCAGGCTTGGTTAAGTGTCTGACAAACCGAGCCATAGCACTAAGTAGCACAAAAAAGGACCTAAATGACGAAATAAAACAGATAGAAGAAGCGTTGGTGTTGAATAACTATCCTATAAAATTCATTAAGAAGATCAGCAAAGGCCAAAAACAAAATAAAAATAATTGTGTAACTAGTAGTAATAACACAAATAAGAGAGAATATAAGTCTTCTACTGTTATACCATATAAGGAGGGGACATCTGAGGCCCTACGTAGGATTCTCAATAAAGCAGGAATTAGGGTGGCATTCAAACCAACAAACTCACTCAGAGACAAACTTTGTAGGTTAAAGGACCCGTTGGACCCAATTAAACAAAATAATATAATTTACAAAATACCTTGCAACGACTGTGAAGTCAACTACATAGGTCAAACTAGTAGGTCAGGGATAGTCAGATTATCAGAACATAAGAATTTAGCTAAAGGGAAAATGATTGACCCTGAAAAGATAAGTAATTTAGAAAAAAGCTCAGCTATTGCACTTCACGCAATAACAAACAACCACACAATAGGGTGGGATAGGGTTAAAATTCTAAAACGTAATATAGGTAGGTGGAAAGAGAGGTTGATTACGGAATCCTTATTCATCGAGTCTACACCCAACACATGCAACAGAAGTGACTCAATGCAAATACCAGAAATATGGAAGATATTATTACCGCCAGTCAAATCAGAAGAAGATGATAAATAATCTTAAAATTCTATTTCCATTCAAACACATCAACACATTCTAACAATCAACTTATTATAACTATAAAAACACTCGTCGTATTTCCCATCTAATTGCAATGGATTAATAACACTCGTATTATTGCCACCAGTCAAATCAGAAGAAGATGATAAATAGTCTTAAAATTCTATTTCCATTCAAACACATCAACACATTCTAACAATCAACTTATTATGACTATAAAAACACTCGTCGTATTTCCCATCTAATTGCAATGGATTAATAACACTCGTACTACTATTTCTGAATGTACATTATCTCATATTGAATTTTATTCCAATATCTAGTCGATTCCACACATGTATATAAATGAAGGAAAGAAGTTGTGTGAGTAACTTGATATGATTATGAGCAATAGTTTGTGCTCGAAACGTCATCAGTTAATATAACTGTACTACACTGTGTGATTTATCAAAATAAAATCTTATCCATTATGGAATTATACTCTACCACAGTGCCCAAGTTTTATACTTATATCAATAATTATTTAGTTATACAGTTGTTAGTTTCACATACCGATGGATTTTAAAACATATCATACTGCTGACTGCCCCTAATAATTCATTATACGATATGATTTGTTATTAACTTTTTACCAAACGTTTTCTGAGCATCAAAGTGACATATTATTTTATCATTTCGGATGCTATCAGAGACTGAAATCAACAATTTAGTTAATTAGATTATTGGTTTTGGAGGGAAGCAGGTAAATTCCAGTCACACGACATCAGTTAGAGAATCGCTGAAAACCATGCTGTAATGGAAAACTGTTTCGTCCTAGTTAGAGAATTCTCAGCACTGAGTGCCCCCTACTCAATTAGAAAAATAAACAGGAGCACAGGAGAATTGGAAATTTGGCTCATTTTCATTGTCTTGAATACTTCAGATATTCAAAGCTGTGCTGTTATTTAGGATGTCCACATGTGCAACATAGATTGACAACAGAGGTCAAAGGCCACTGCCCAACTAGTAAGCAATAAAGCAAATCAAGCTGGATGAGTTATAACCATTTTCCAAATGTCCTCTAACCGATGTCAGATCATGATGAGATCCAGAAAACAATCAAATCAAATCCACGCAAACCAACACTTGAATATAAATGTGATACACACTAGTGACTGGCCCTGTTCAGGTAGGTAGTTACCTGGGTTCTGGTGTGAAGTCGTGACCAGTAGGGTACAACACGTTGTGTGTGTGGACAAATACTAATCACCGATGACATTCACTAGTGGTCGCGCCATATCATGGATTGGCAGAATTTGCAATTCGTAGGCTGGCAATTGGATTAGGTTCCAGTGGCTTAGCGGTCTACGATCTCTCTAGTCTTGTAACCAGAAGGTCCTGGGTTCAAACGCTGGTGGTAGGTGCGTACCAAGAAAGAGTCCCAAATCAGGACGAAACCACTGGCTGTTCAGTACTCCCAGCTGGTTTTCCAATGTACCCCTAAGCGACGTCAGCCCGTACCGAAATCCCAAAAATCAAAAGAATCCCTGCTAACCAACACTTGAATATGTTTGAAAAATTAGGAATAGTCTTAAGTAATCAAAAGGGTTGACAACTAATTAGTTGAGTGATAAATAATCGTTTGGAAATGATTGATATTGGACAAGAGAACGGAAGAGTGATAATGAATTGCAAAAACATAAGACAGACTACACAGAGCTCACTGTGCAGTTATTCAGGAAGACAAAGAAGGAAGCAAACAAAGCGAAAGAAAAAATAGTATTAAGGCAATGGAAGTAGAAAAGGCTGGATGAAACGTTTCTGAACACAAAATTCAGGTCTCTTCTGGGAGATCACTAAAGCATGAAGAAGATGTAAGCTAAACCCTCTTGAACGACTTGGTCGTAATTTCTCTATGGCTTTGAAAGAAGTCTCTGCTGATGCTGTATGACTAGAAGTGATAATTTCCTCCAGAAATAAGCTATTAACAGTCCTACGTTCGCCCTTCTGACAACCATGCTGGCAAGTGTTCATGAACACGTTTGGCCTTTTCATTCAGTTCATTCTCAGTCTGTTGTTCTCTTGTCCTTTATCAACCATTTTTCAAATGATTTTTTAACACCCAACTAATTAGCTGTCAACTCCTTTGATTACTTAAGGCTATTCATAATTTCTCAAACATATTTAAGTGTCAATTGGTGGATGGTGACTGGCAGTGGAATCCAGGACGCGAATTTCGTCGGTATGCACCCACCACCAGCTCTCGAACCCACGATCTTCCGTTTGCAAGACCAGTGAGCCAATGGGACCCAATCCAGTGGCCAACACATGAATTCCAACTTCTGTCGATTCATGAAAAAGCGTGACTGGTACCAGCGAATGTTATCCGTGGCGAGTGTTTATCGTCACACCCAACCTGCAATACCCCACTGGTCACGACTTCCCACAAGAGCTTAGGCAACTAACTACCTACCTGAATAATGCCAGTCGCTAGTGAGCATCTCATCAGTATTCAAGTGTTGGTTTGTAGGGGTATGATTGATTTAAGGATTTCATCATGGACTGACATTGGTTACAGAACTATTGGAACATAGTTATAACTCATCCACTTTGATTTGCTTTATTGCTAGCTGGACAAAAACCTTTGACCTTTGTTGTCAGTCTATATAAAACATGTGGACATCCTTAATAACTGTACAGCTTTGAAGTGAAGTTGTGGAAATAGATCTCTTTGCTAACTCATAAGCTCTTAATTATATGAAATGGGAATTTTGCATACTTCAGAACCCCACGCTGATTTCAGGGCAATGAACAACTGTCTTACACTTCCGATTCTGTTCGGCTTTAACATTCTCATCGTTGCTGCTTGCCTGTAGTTGGAAGGATGTTGTCCAGGTGTGGTTAATGGAACAGACAACTTTCTTTACATTTCTTCTGTTTGTAGTAATTTATGTTTCTTGTCATTGGCCCACTATTGTCATAATCTCCATAATTCCAATGTACATCTGCGGTTCTATCTTATGTATCTCTTTCGATTGTATATTGCTTGTAAACCTTTCCTAGGTAATAATAATAAAGCTTTATTTTTGAAAATATGTGAACATATAGTGCACAAATTTTCAGGATATTTAGTTCCGAAATGTTTCCTCTTCTCTCGCAATTTACATTTAAAGTAACATTCAGTTCCATATGAAAAGAGAGAGAGCCGATTCTGTACACTTTCCTCACATTTCCTTCAAGAACTGCACAGCGTTTAGTTGAAAGCTAATTAATTTCAAACGTTTTGTTCCCTTGTTGAATTTCGACAGAGAAAGGAAAACCAGCTTTGCAGTATAAACTGATATCATCAACCTGCTTCACAGGTCCTCATCAGCTGCTGCAAACTACCTGAAATCACAATGGTTATAAATAATGACATTTCATACTTCAATGTTTGAAAGGTGATAGAGAAAACATTATACGATGAACGCATCTGGAATATAAGTATTACAATTCGCTTTAGTTTAAGTTACCATCAGTTTATATACCATCAAACTGTGAAAAAGGAGGGGGTGGGGTGAGAAAAGACAGAAAACAGAAAAATCTTATAAACAGTGTTGGCTTGTACATCAACATGGCAACTCAAGAAGGTTAAAGTTCATCATATGGAAGACTTGCTTAGTTAGCTCAGCTCACTAGTGTGTATAAATAATCAGTGTAATCAAAGTAATACGGTTACCAAAAGAGTGAGAGATTGACCACACTCTCTTTCTGTGTGCATAAGTTTCGTCTGAAACATTTGATTGCAATTGCTTCAGCAAATCGTAGTAGATTAGCTGTCCTTTGTATATTTAGTATTTTGAAGGATTTTGAAATCTTGAAAAAATGACCCGTATCTAAAAAGTGTCTGGTAACTGCACTTTGTAAATATCTGCTTCCTTTGAAGCATAAGTTTCTTAGAGTATGCTCTCGTAACCGAATAGAAGCTCTTCTTTCTGTCCTTCCAATGTACTTGCTGTCGTAGGTGCACGTAAATTTATAAATGCAGTTGGAGAGTACTTATCAGCAGGGTACTTATCCAGTTTCGATTGGCTTATCGATCGTGTAGTGCTGTATAGTGGCACCAGCTTGGCTGCAGGGAAGCATCTCTTTATTGCTCCTTTCATCCTCTTTTCAATCTTTTGTGATATTGCCTCTCAATTTGTATGGGAGGCAAATGAACACTTTCTTCTTTTCAACAGTTGGATACTTCCCTTTCTCATCTGTTTATTAGATTTTTCTGATTTTCTGTCTTTTCTCACCCCCTTTTTTCATAGCTGGATAGCATATAAATTGATGGTGACTTTAACGAAAGCAAATTGTAATACTTATATTCCGGATTCGTTCACCTGAAAATGTTTTTCCCATTGCCTTTCAAACATTTAAGTATGAAATGTCATTATTTATAACCATTGTAATTTCAGGTAGTTTGCAGCAGCTGATGAGGACCTGTGAAGCAGGTTGATGATATCAGTTTATACTGCAAATCTGGTCTTTCTTTCTCTATCCAAAGCTAATTGCATATCCACACAAGTTCATGTTGTGGTCATTTGACATAACTGTGCGATTAAATAAATAAGAAATACAGAAGAGTTGAAGCAGACCCTCAGAGTCTAGACAGTTGGTAATAAAACCTTGAAAACAAGGTGGACGGGGGGAGAGGGAAAGGTATGAACATGAGGTTAACACTCCCACTTCATGAAAATCAACTCCAACGCTAATGGAACTTCCCCTCTTTTTCTTTTCTGTCTCCCTCTATAAATCAACTGTAAACTTAGATACTAAAGTCTAACAGACAAGAATTTATTTATATAAACACAATAATTACAGTGTACATAAACTATAAAAAAAATTAATGTGTATTTTCAATCTTGGAGTAAATTTATTTATTTATGTCGTATTTACCGCCACCTGACACTTGTATGTATTTGTATATACAGAGATGAGAATTGTTTTGTCTATGTTGGCATTCGTGTTGCTAGACACCGGATGTTAGTTCATTTATCTAAATGGTATTTACAATTGGATTGTATTGCGGATGAATGATTCATACAAACTCCCATTTAACTGATAAAAAGGTTTTCTATAGGGGAAAAATGGAAAACTATCATGTTATCCTTAAGGCTTCTAAATGAATCTAACTAAATATGATAGAGAAGATTTGTAGGTCAGGTGGATAATTTTGATGTGGTTGTGTTATCTGAGCTGGATAGTTAATTTGCGGAGCTTTCATCACCCTAATAGGTGACATCTTCAGTGCATACTTCAATTTGTTGAAGTGAGCTTTTAGATTTCTCCACGAGTTTATTAGCCATCTCTCCTGCTGGGTGAACTTGGACGTGATTGGTTGTTTTTGTGTGTTTTCACACCTAGGTTACTTGTATTGTAACTCATTGTTTCTTTGACTTGAACTTTGACCCTTTGTGTGTGAGATTTCTTTCTTATTGGTTGATAAATTTTGTCTTTCTCGATGTGTCTATTGATTGATGATTCACTGTAATGCCAAGCTTCTAAAAATTCCCTAGCATTCTTGTTTTTTCCTCTGTCTAATATTTGAACGTTGTCCCAGTCGAATTGATGTCCGTGGTTGTCTGTATGTAGTGATATGAGGGAGTGGATATCATGTCTTTCGACAGCTAGCAGTGGAATCCAGTCAGGATGCGCATTTCGTCCTATTTGGGACTCATCCGCCAGTTGGATTTACCTGCATTCCGAACTGGGCGATGATGTCCCCAACGAGACTCCAACCCAGTGCCCATAGTTTTAAACGCCAAAGCGTTATCCAGTATACTACTTGGGCCACCTCTTGTGCAACGGGGTATTTTAATTTAATTTAATTTCAGATTTTTCCTGTCGACTGATTGGCCCAAAGTGCTCGGTCTCAGGTTGACATGTTGGCTTCTTGTGCAGATGCTTTGACGATGTCTACATGACTTACCATCTTCAAATGACATTAATTTTGTCAAATATGCTGACGACCTGACTGTATCTTTACCTGTCAGATGTCAAAGTGACTGTTCTAAACTAAACGACTTTCTATCCGAAATCAGCCAGTGGTCCAAGGAAAACGGTCTTACCTTAAACCATTCCAAATGCCAAACAGTCAATTTCACTTTAAGCAATAAATCCGACCTAAACAAACTGGTTAGCACTCACGAAGTGTGCAACATAGATGGCACTGAAATAGAAACTAAATCGGAAATTAAATACCTAGGTGTCATTCTATCTGCTGATCTTTCCTGGTCGTCTCATATCTTGACGGTTTCTAAGAAAATATTCCGTCTTACCTTCTACATCAAGAAGTTAAGACATTCTGGTATAACCCAACCCTTACTCCTACAATTCGTTAATTCTCGCATTCTGCCTATTATTCTCTATTGTTCCCCCTTAGTTTTTCCAGGGCTACTGAAGAAGGACTATATCTTATTACGCAGGACACTAAAGGTTGTCAGCAGGGTAAGCAACGTGCCACTTAACCAGCTTGTTAATATTCTGGTCGACAGGCACTTGGACTCATGTGAGAAATAGGCCAAATCCATTTTATCTAACTCACACCACCCTCTTCACTCACAACTCTCCCCTTGCATCTCATCAGGCAAAACCAGGAGCCTATATAGAAAACTATATGCTCGCAGCAGCAAGTACAAAAGCCCAGCTATACCCTACTTAGCTTGTGTTCTGTGAGATGAAGAAAGCATTAAGCGTGACACCCATAATTCATTAAATAGTCAGTAGAACAACTAGATCTCGTCTTTTCAACTCGTATCATTTATAGGTACAACATTTTCTTTCTTTCTTTTCCTTTTTTCTCTCTCTCTTTTTCCGTTATGTGCTGCTTTTGTTTCTTTTTTCCGCTTACGCCAGTAAATATAATAGCACCTACTTTTCTAACACCTTCAAACACTCTGTTCAGTTTTGGCTTTGCTACCGACATGCCAATGTGTTGTTGTTATAATGAACTGCGATTTCCTCAATTTATGTAGAATTTTATTTATTGATAATGTACTAACTGGATGCAATACTGTAGTGAAATGCTGAGAATTCCATTCTGTATCACAAGTACTGTTTCGGAATAAAGCAAATTATTATTATTAAATTCGAAGTTAATTGGTGGATGTTAACTATCAGTGGAGTCCAGGATGCGCATGAGACCAAGCACTTTAGTTCAATCAATCGATGGGAAAATCTAAAATTGAATTACATAATTAAGGAAGTCTTGGTATGCAAAGGTATAACAGAAGTCATTCTAAGATATACATATATATATGCATACATAAACATTAATTATTCTCGGTCAGTAATGATAAATGTTTGCATATATGAATCACTACGGCTTCGTAACCACGAGGTCCTATTACATCTTCAGTAATATTAATAATTATAACCATAATTGTCAACTTTAAGGACAAAATTTAACACAAGAAAACACTTTCGTTTTTTTTAACAAAACAAGAACTTGAAGTGTAACAACTTTTGTGTTCCACTTACGCATGAAGTATGTTAGTAACTGACATCAGTTTAGGGACCACTGGAAATCCAGTAAAGAGTATTGGGCAGTTAGCTATTTCGTCCTAGTTTCGGCCTCTTCGTCAGCGTTCGAGCCTGTAGACCTTTCAGTCACTGGGACCCGATTCAATGACCCATATATTCCAAATTCCACAAGTTTGTGATTTCAGCGCTACCATAAGCCAGTGTTATCGGCGAGTGTTTCCCACGCGCCCAACAAGATGGAACACACTGAATATAATGATTCTCTAAGACTGCAGGAAACTTCATCCTGTAGCCAGCCACCAGTCAGCGTCTGATTACATGATCTTCGACCATCACTAGTAGCTGAACAGTCCTTGAGCTCGTATTGTAACTAGGAGGTCTTGAGTTTGAACTCCAGTACTGATGAAGATTCCGAAGCCAGGACGAAACAGCTGTCCAGTACTCTCAACTGGTTTTCTAATGGGTCTCTAACTGATGTCAGCTAAGGATCAAACTTGAAACTAGAATCTGTTTTGATGAAAACTCACTTTTACCTTAAACACAAGACTGATGATATTTTTGATTGGACACTAGTCAGTAACTAGTGTAATGTGTATGTCTAGTCCTATCTCTGGTGCAGACTGAACAATAACTGTCAGATGCTAAAACAGGCACCGCAGCAGGACCAGATGGAATCCTCGCAGTAAAATTGAAAATGGACTCAGAAACGTCAGCTGACTTGATGACACCATTACTGGAGGAGATGTGGAAAGAGGGCAAGGTACCAGCAGATTGGAGGAAAGGCCATCTATTCAAACTGCCAAAGAAAGGAGACTTAGGTCAGTGGAAGAACCGGCGTGGCACTGTGCTTCTGTCTACCTCAAGCCAAATACCAAGCCTCATCATACTAGAGAGAATCAAACACGCCCTGGATGAAAAACTTCTACCGGAACAGGCTGGATTCAGGAAAAACAAGTCACGCATCGATTAAATCACAACACTACGTATCATAAGAGCTTGAAGTGGTAGTCAGCTCTCTACCTCAATTTAATTTACTTTGAAAAGGCCTTCGACAGCGTCGATCAATAGGTGGTTTGAAAACTACTTCGCTACTACAGGGTAACACCAACAATTATACGCTCCATCGAACAGTTGTACGACAATGCTGCATGCCAAGTAATGGACGGTGGGAAACACACGGAAGACGGGGTATGACAAGCTGGCTGCCTGCTATCGCGACAAACACCAGGTAATGAAGAGACAGGTATAAAATGGACCCACATAAAAACTTGGAGGATCTGGATTTCGCCGAGGATTTTCCACAAGTGAAAAGCAACAATTCGGTGGAAGAAGCATCAAAGATAGGACTTCAGGAGAACAGAGAAGAAACAGATCTGATGAAGATTCGTGGCCAACAGTGGCAGCAATAACAACAACAGACAACAATCAGCACAAGTAGGAGAAATCTGAAAGAAGAAACCTCCTCTACCCACCTACCGACCTGGGAAGCACCGTTTCAACTACAGGCGGATGGAACTGATGAGAATATCAAATCGTAAGAATAGGGGAAGGAAGGCAAGCTTTCATTATTCCCATTCTGTGTAGAGACCAACAGCACTAATCAGCACGTAAAACATGATGCGGATTTTCAACTCCAGTATGAAGTCAGTGCTACTATATGGATCAGAGAGTAGGGGCGTCACGAAGGCCACTTCGAACAGACTATCAACCTTCATCAACAGATGCCTTAGCTCGATGCCACTAAAGATTAGATGGCTGGACAGAAAAGATCAGCAACAGGGATCTGTAGGAGCAAACAAACCCAGCAGAAACCAATTG
Source organism: Trichobilharzia szidati (assembly GCA_944472155.2). Taxonomy (NCBI): domain Eukaryota; kingdom Metazoa; phylum Platyhelminthes; class Trematoda; order Strigeidida; family Schistosomatidae; genus Trichobilharzia; species Trichobilharzia szidati. The sequence goes on along the minus strand of OX235277.1, from coordinate 53,502,935 downwards.
TGCAACAAATATGCAGGAAGGAATGGAGGTGGATTGGTCATACTCTGAGAAAGCAAACCATCAATTGAGTGACATCACACGCCAGGCCATTGCTCGAGTGGGAAGTGACCAGTTAGTTGGTCGTCACTGGGATGGTGACATGGAGGAGGTAGTGTAAAGATGAGATGAAAGCATGTAGGCATACGTGGAGCAAGGTGAAAAAGTTGGCGAAGAACCGAACGCAATGGAAACATGCGGCTGAAGCCTTATGCTCCTCTAGGAACTAAAGGAAACAATAATATATTAATAAGAATCTGTAGTCACACAATACTCCTTCTTATTATGTGGTTAATCGGGGGAAAAAGTCAGATAACCAGTAGATTAGATGAAAGCTAAACGAATGGCTTATTGTAATAATTGGGGAAATTTATGTCAATTAAGGGCCATCAGGATGAGGGAAAGAGAGAGAAAAAGGAGAAATTACTATGGGAAACACCAAATTGTTTATTTTAAACTGATACAAGCTAAAGATTCATCTGTCAATTATATCATAACGATGAATATGATGAATAAATTATTAGGACGAAGAAGGAGAATACAGATTTTGGCATTTTTTATTTATGCGAACCATCATTTCACGCTTACAATAACTTTATTCTGGACAATTATTGTATTAGTTGTATACCTCTAATTATGCCTAGCTTTGTTTTGCCTGCAAGCTTAAAATAACTATGTTTTGTAGTTTTCGTGTACATAAGACGCCTCTTCAACTTCCCACTCTCTCTCTGTTGTCTGGATTCACATGACTTGCCAGCTGTTTAAAGTTTACAACGAATTTATTGTCTGTCAGGATAGTATTAAACCTTCATACTTATCACCTCTATCGACTTCCTTTTTGACTGTTGCTAGGAACGTTAAAAGGTCTTTGTCAGTGATACGTCTTCTCATCATGTTTTCATGGGACGGTGGTTAGTAAATAGAGTTCGCCTGCTCGCAATGTACTAGATCATATTACCAGTCGTATCAACAACAATATTGAAATACATTAGAGAATTCTCAGCTTGTTTTCTTTTACAGTGTACTTACACCTTGTACGAAATCTTCAAGTAAAATAATAATATGGGTGTAAAACCTGAGCACAATGGTGGAGTGCAGTTCCATATTAGTTTGTTTATTAGATATATCACACTCAGTGAAACAGTATTACTGTTTAACGAATGAAAAGGTGTCGAATACAATTTATTGCCGTTCATAATCATATCAATTATAATCACGCAACTTCGAATCTTGAGTTTTATAGTTTTCTTTATTCTCTCCTAGTTGTCGTAGTAGAGGTAGTAGAATTTTCCAGATATCTGGGTGGACAGGTGTTGAATCATTCCTATTACACGTATTGGCAGTTGATTCGACAAATACCGCTTCCGTTATCAATCTCTCCTTCCACCCCTCTATTACATTAGATTTTAAAACTGTCATCTTATCCCATCGTATTTTATGGTTGTATCTAATTGCACGTAGTGAGGGGTATAGCTGAACTATTCTCTAGATTTCTTATCTTATTCGGGTCAACTAATCTAGATTTGCTTAGTTTATTGTGCTCAGCTATTCTGAATGACCCCGTTCTACTACTATGACCTACGTATTTCAGCCGACAATCATTCCAGAAGAATATTAATGGAACTAAGTCGTTTTGTTTGATTGGCTGCACAAGATTCTTTAATCGACAAAGCTTGTTTCTAATTGAGTTTGTGGGTTTAAATATCAGCCACTTTTATTCCTACATCGTCAATAATTCGCCAGAAGCTTTTCGACATTCCTTCCTTGGATGGCAGTATTATCGCTATCACCACAATTATCATCAAATTTATTTTCACATTTCCCTACATACTTCCTGCTTAATTTATCAAGGTAACTATTCAGTTTTAAAGCTTCTCTTAAATGTCTCACTTCCTGTCTTAGATTGTCTTTGGTACTACTAAGTTTCTGTGCCCTATTACGTAAACATTTCATCAACGTTATTTTTACTGACGTAGGGTTGGAGATCGGAAATTCAAATATTTGTTTGAATGTGTGGGTTTCCTGTAAACACACACTGGTGTTTAACTTCCGATCTTCTTTCCTTTTAACGCTACAATCTAACATTGGAAGCTCTCCTTCCTTACTTTTCAATTCATAAGTGAACTGAATTGCCTTCACTTTTGAGGTGATTTGTCCGAAAAATCTATTTATATCCTGAGTTCTAAATACAGTGAATATGTCATATACATACCCATATAACGAGAAATAGGAACAAATAAAGAAAACTACGAAACTCAAGTTTCGAAGTTGTGTGATTAAAATTGATATGATTATGAACAGAAATAGTGTTCGACACCTTGTCATCAAGTAAATAGTAATACTGTTTCACTGGGTGTGTGTGTGTGTGATATCTAATAAACAAAGGAATATGGAATTACATACCACCACCATAATGCTCCCGTTTTACACATTTATTAATATTTTACTTGGAGACTGTAACTCATTACCAAGTTTGGTAACGAAGAAGTATAAACTTGAAAGTACTGGACAGCTGTTTCGTCGCGCCTTTGAAATCTTCAGCACACACTTACCAGCACATTAGGGAACAATTCTAAGATATTCAGGTTACATGGTGACCGTTCAGCTACCGGGACGAAATCCAATGACTCATTGATTTTAACTCCCGCCAATTCCTGAAGTATAACGTGACAGCTGGCCGAGATTATCAGCGAGTGTCTATCTCCATACCCAACTTGATTAACCCCTCCTGGCACAACTTTTTACTGGAACTGCAGTCAGCTGCTAGTCAGCATTGGATTATCTTTTAAGTAATGATCTGCAGGGAATTGAGTGATTTCATGATAAAAGTTGAAATCAATGGAGTCCCTGCAAACTAACATTTGGAATTGTAGATCAGTAGACGAACGCCTCTTCCTTTTTCTATATATATATATATATATATTAATGCGAAACAAGCAAAATCATCGCCTGAGAATGAACATAAGGAAGACAGAGTTGTTGAATATATCCGGTCATGAAAAACAACAAGCACGAATAACTATGAACAGAAGAAATTCTAATGAGGTCACTCCTCAAAAGATAAGGATGTCAAAGCAAAACATATACTCATTTCTCTGAAATCAACATGAAATTCTGCTAAGGTCAGCATAAAGAACAAGAATAGGATTCTTACCATCAGTGTCAAATCAGTACTACTATACGCTGCGTCATTTAAAGCCTTTCAATATTGCTTATTGTAAACTTTTATCAAAAACTGTCTTCTTCGCTCCTTACTGAACATCAGATGACCTTTTAGAAAGGATATACAACAAGGGATTCTGGAGGTTGAAGAACCAACCAATAACCTTTCACCAAATTAATATGTAGAAGGAAGTGGAGATGGACGGGACACACGCTGAAAAGACCACTTATAGACATCACGCTCTAGGTAATACAGTCGAATGGAGCCTGGATGAAGAATGGAGTGTTAGGTGGAAGGGAGTGACAATAAAGACACCATGTGAGAAGGAGATGAGAGCTTCTGTCCGACCGTGAAGTATTCTACAGAGGATTTTAGAGAAGAGACCGAAATAAATGTATACTGTTGAATCGCTATACGCCACCTGATAGACGACTATTCACTTGTGTAAAGAAAAAGTAAATTGCTCAACTGAAAATGTCAGTCTAAATCACAGAGATAAGAAACAAGTGAAAGAAGAAACATCATTACAAAACGAGAGTGAGTCAAGGAGGACGAAGGGGGGGAGGGCGAGTTTAATCAATTAGGCGAATAAAAACTTAATTATTATTTAAAGCAAGAGAAAGAAATTCAGCTTGAACTTTGACAAAAGAAAACGTTTTTCCCAATGAAAATTTTGTTCATCTATATATGTAGGTGGAAGAAAATTAATACATAATTGAAAATTAACCCTGGAAATGTCCTTCTTTTATCCGACTAATGAGCTAACTAGCTAACTAACTGATTGATTGACTGACCCAAAATAAATTTCCAGGATTTCAATAGCTAATTTAATTGCCACAAAGAACTTTTATCTGGTCACCACCTGTTTCGAGGACAGTTGTTTGTTATACAGTGAAGAAGGGAATGGAACTTTGTCTAAGTAACAAAGGATTGATAGTAAATGATAATAATAATACGTCATTAGATAAGGATGACTTGTGCTTCACACATGCACACATGCACATCTGCAACTCTGTATGACTTTATAAATGAAAGTAAGAGCTGCATATCTGAGTAAATCTAGTCGTCTTTCTGAAGATGTGAATGACAGCTATTTTGGTTGATGGTAACGTGTTAGAATCCAGGATGCGACTTTAACTCAAACTTGGTACTCGTTAACGTTATATTCCTGCATCCCCACTGAGTGGTGGTGTTCCCCCACCACTGAGACTCGGACCCTGCATTCAACGTTTCATTCTCCAAAGGCATTAACCATTAGGCAACAAAAGTCACATATTGTACCAAGAGCAACATCCGCAGTCTCACTAGGGACACCATCATTCTCTGAGGGGACTGCAGATGTATTCAGATGATGAGTCTCAAATAGGACGAAATAAGCATCTTGGATACCGTTGCTAGTCACCATCAACCAGAAATAACACCATTTTAATTCCCAAGCATCGTTGATGCGTCTGTACTCAAGGGCCCGAAAAATATGCACGAGTGACACATTGATGAATGAGTTTCGAAATATACATTCGGTTTTATTAGCTAATGGTTATCCGGAGAACTTTATCACTTGTCACAGTAAAGACAAACCACATCTTGAAAAAGACAGCTACTATACCAAAGAAAGCTATCTTTATTATCAAGGGTGACCAGATTATGCAGTTGACAGCTAGCTCAAAGACTTCGGTCACATTCTAAGCCGCATCTCTTTTTCTCACTAGCCGAACATTTTCGATCCCTGTATCTACCTACGATTAAAGGACGAAATTCTGTGGACTCTACTTCAAACTGTATCACCTGCAGCTGTGGTGATACCTATATAGGTAGAACCAACAGAATGTTCCAATGTGGTCGTCGAAAAGAACATGTTCCAAAATGGCTACTAAACCATATAGAAAATCCCAACGCGAATAATCTGAATAGAAATCCAGCATCATCTATTACAAAACACTTATTAATGTCAGGTCACAAAATAAATATTAATGACTGTTTCACAATTATTTCATCACATAACTCTAATTCAAGGTTGGTTACTGAAGGTGATGGAAGCACTTTGGATTAATCACATACAGCCTAAACGGTGTGTACAAAAACAATAGACTTCAATCTTCGCCTACCCTGGACAACATGACCTATCTTAATATGATTGGTCATCACTATGTACTTTTGTTTTTTATTTAACTGAGTAATTGTCATGATCTTTATTTTATTATTGTTAACCATGTTAGTTGTAAAGCGGTTGTAAAGAAACAACGAAATGATGATATCATCTCGCGAAATTTATCTTCTAAATGCCTTATTTAAATTCATCAAAGGGACTAATTGTTTTAATATGAACAGAGATCGAACATTTCCGTCTGACATAGCCAATCAATAAGGTTTGCAAAGTGGACTCGAATGACAAAAATAGATATATATTATCATATGCCCGGTGTCTAGACGTTTGATTTAAAACCTTTTGAAAAATTTACCATTTGGCGTTAATTTTTTCCCGACGACATCCTTCACTAATATGTGCAGTAACGCGACTACTCTACATAAATTTAGGGTGCTTAGCTGATATTTATGAATTTCGACAGAAAAGAAAATAATATAAGACGTAATTTATCTCTGAATTGGCGCAAAACACATTTTGAACAGCCTGATAGCACACAATACATACGCACTTGTCATGTATATATATGAAGTTTAACAGCATATCAAATGCCATAGCTACATTAATATGGGTGAAAATGTTAAATGACGAGTCAGTTTCAAAATTTGAAGTAAAAGGTAGTATGTGTTTCGTGAAAAAACATTGATTTTAATGGCTGGTTATGAAAACAAGATTGCTGTAAAACAGGTTAAGATCGGGTGCCAGGCCGTGGAGTGGAACCCCAGTGGAAAGCGACGATTAGGTCGTCGGTGCAAGATTATAGGCAGCCGTGGAGCCAGCCAGCTGAAGAGGAGAAGAGCAGAAATAGAGCAAAGTGGAGATGTGTTGCTGAAGCCCTACTATGTTTCACTCGGAACCCAAGGATATAACAGGCTTAAGTCTTTTATAGCAAATTCTTCGACATATTTCAATATTTGGCCGAAAGGTATTTTATATATGTGGTTAAAAACAGTGTTAAGGTCAACTTTATGTATCGTCTGCCCCAGTGACGCTTGGTGTCTACTTCCGAGGTATCTATAATTTGACAGTCTCACCAGCCGTAACAGCTACTAAGGAACCCGCCCTAATCTTCGGAGACTTAGCACGAAGGTATACATTGAGTGTTTCTCAGAAACAATAAAAAAGTCGGTTAATTCCGAAGATTCTATATATATACTGTACAAATTTCTCAGTGAAAAGTATTACGGGATAGTTTCTCCTTGTCCAGGATGATCAAGTAAAATACTAAATGACAGTAAAATCCATGACATATTGCTATATCATGGAAAATTCCCATTGTAACATATAGAAAATCAAAACAAATGATTCAGCGAAGAGACTCTTTTCAACGAATTTATCATCAAGCTGTACAATCGTATATATATGGTTTTTAAGAAGTTATATCCGGTGAGGGAATTGAAACATAGGTGTGAATGCATGAAATAATAATAATAATAATATGAAATGCAATTAAAACTAAAATGTTTGTGATTATAATCATAGTTAAATGTCAAGTGGCAAAGCAAATTAATGTCATATATAGAATAATTCATACCCAAATCCCTACGTACCCGACTCATCTGTATTGCTGAAGCTTTGGCTATCGAAACAGAAAAGCCAGATCTCTGTGTACAGAAAAAGTTCGCTCAACCCCTCCAAATTTCATGGTCTTAATCCCTCTATGCTAAAGTATGGTAATCCCCAATCATAATTTAGCTCTACCAATTTTTCATTTTTCATTTTTGTCTATTCAATTCGTATACTCTTCCTTATTAAGTCAATTGTTACTATTACTACTCTCACTTTTAACTGTCCCCGGTATTATTTCACTTGTTTCACTTGTCATTCTAAATCAATTCCTTTATACAACATTAAATTCTATGCTATTGAATTTCACAAAATATTACGTAACGTTTTTATTTTTTCGATTTGTCTACTAATCTTATAATTGCACACCTTTTTCAAGTTCTATCCATCCTTTGAATTATTCTATATATGACATTAATTTGCTTTGCCACTTGACATTTAACTATGATTATAATCACAAACATTTTAGATTTAACTGCATTTCATATTATTATTATTATTTTATGCATTCACACCTATAATTCAATTCCCTCACCGGATATAACTTCTTAAAACCATATATACATACGATTGTACAGCTTGATGATAAATTCGTTGAAAAGAGTCTCTTCGCTGAATCATTTGTTTTGATTTTCTATATTGCTATATCACCTGAATCGAAAACCAATCCTTCTTAGGATATTTCTTCCTTCCCTCCTTCGAGAATTGAACAGCATTTTGTTGGAGATCAATTAAGGAAGGCGCAGGAGTATATTTTCCGACCCAGTGACATAATAATTGCTGAATGAGTGAAGACTGCAGGCAATTGATTCTATCTCTCAGTTAGTAGCAGTTGTCTCATGCACCTGGATAAGGTGATACCCACGATTGTGGCTTTTCTCAAGTTTAATAGAAACTTGCTAATGAGCAGTTGCACACATTTTAAGTACGGGAAAGAGAGAGAGTAGAAAACACAGTTAGAGGGCATACTTTAATAGATCATGTAATATACAGTAATGCAGTTTTTCGGTAGCCTAGGTTCTAAACAGGTCTTCTTTGGTCAAACACCGAATAGTAGTACTCGTAAGAACTGGAAGTCCAGAAACAATTTTAATCTCTATATGATTAGCTAAAGTGTCTTGTTCCCATTTCTGATAACCACCAATACTCTTTGAAGGCTAAGACATTTGACATTCCGCAGAAAGTCTCTATATGTCATGTAACATAGAAAAGTAACTTCATAATTAGCTCTGCAAAGACCCGAAAAGAATTAAAACATCATACTAACACCGCTATTCTCAGCCTAGGTAAAGGCTCACTTATGTTGTCATAATGAAAAAATTAATAATGCGGCAATAAAAATCTGTTTTAGGATTCCATCGTCAACTGACATCGCTTAGAAGGCCATCAGGAAACCATCTGGAAGTTTGGTACTCTTCTGAAGTGCGTACACAATGAAGAAGGGACCCATGACCTTCTGGTTAGAAGGCGAGCTCGTATGCCATTAAGCCACTGGGACCCGGTCTAGTGGCCAGTTTATGAATACCAGCTTCTGCCAATTCATGATATGGCGTGATCACTAGCGAATGTCATTGCTGAAGAGTTTTTGTCCGCATACCACAGCTGAGGTTGTACCCTACTGATAACGACTTCTTCACTAGATGGAGATGAAGTAGATGATGAAGTTATCGAATAGGACGAAACAGCTGTCCAGTACTCCATGCTGGTTTTCCAATTGTCACCTGAACCAATTTCAACCCATGATGAAATTCTGTAGTCAGTCAAATGCCTAAAAATTTACGCTTGAATAAAAATGCATTTCTTTTCAGTTGTAAACCTTTCGAGAATAAATATGAATTCATTATGTAATGACAGAAGAAGAAAGACTTGCTGAAAGAACGTTTATTCGCATTAGGTATTTCTACATAGCCAAATTATGTACACCTTATCTTCGAAGCACCATTTGCACAGATCTTCCAAGTTGTGGTACTTCTGGCCTTTATATCGCGTATTTTGTGTTCCTGTAATTTCTTCTATATATATATATCTTCAACGCTGAATCACTCGCTACAGTGATTTGCAAATTAGTTTTTTTGTCTCCTTTAGTTCCTAGAGGAACATAGAGCCTCAGCAGCACGTCTCTATTGAGTTCGGTTCTCCGCCAACGTTTTCACCTGGCTCTACATCTGCCCACATGCTTTCATCTCCTCTCCGTATGATCTGCTCCTCCTTGTCATCCTCACAGTAATGATCAACTCGCCGCTTTCCATTTGGGTTCCACTTGAGCAATGGCCTGAAGTGTGATGTCACTTGATGACTTGTTTTCTCAGAGTATGGCAAATCCAATTCCATTTCTTCCTGCATATTTGTTGCACATTTGGTTCCTGTTGGGTTGGTTGGCTCGCAGAGATCCCTGTTGCTGATCTTTTCTGTCCGGCCATCTTTTCCTGAGTATTGGGTGAAGACAGTTGTTGATGATAACCATTTGTCATATCAAGTAGATCGCATACTGTGATCGGGATAGTCTAGTTTTCAGAGAAAACTCTGGCAAAAATTCAGTGCCTCAAAGTGTTTACATTTCAAATTGCTAACTAATTTTCTAAGTTATGAATCTGAATCATGGTGTCATCAGTTCGCCGAAGTTGCCATCCAGTAACTGGGTGCTATTTTAACTGATCAGTCAAATCGGGTACACTGCTGATGGGATGGGCACTAAACGAGTGAAACGGCTGTCTGTGGTGTTTAAACTGCTCCGATCTAACTAGCTCTACTGGTTGAGATGGCCGATATGAAATGAATGTGAAAGGAATGCCGAGAAAAATAAATCGCACTGATTCAGGCACTCTACTCGAAATCATGCAGCCAGATGAGGGCTTACGGCGAGTTGCCATCTGAAGTGGTGACGACTAGTGCTGTCCGTCAGGGATGCCCATTATCCACATTTCTATTCAATTTCATCATAGATGTACTAATGGACTTAACCCTAACTCACTTCAGAGACTCAGGGATTGACTTGTTATCACCAGGGAATAATCTCGTTGATTTAGAATATGCAGGTGATAAAGTCCTTCTGGGCGAGGACGCTGACAAAATGCAGAGTCTTCTGAACACCTTGAGCTGCAATCTACGAATATTTGGCTTGCGATTTGCTCCCGCCAAATGTAAGATGATGTTACAGGACTGGACTACACTGACTCCTAGTTTAGAAATAAGGAGTGAAGTGGTAGAGCACGTTAACCACCTCTGGCGTAGAAGTGATATAAGACTAACTGTCGACCAAAGGATGTGTGTACTTCCCAGCAGTCAACTCTGTCTTCCTTTATGGCTGTGAGCAAGACATGGCCATTGAAAAAGGGAAGACGTGAAAAGACTAGGTGTCTTTATTCATAAGTGCCTGCCTTCTATCTACATCCCGTGTGAAGTGGTATAATAGGGTGAGAAAAAGTGAGATAATGCATGGGTCAAGTGTTAGGTAGGTGGGAAGGGAAGTCAATCTACGAGGCTGTGAAGCTACATCGACGGAGATGGTTAGGACATGTGTTATGTATGCCTAGTCATCGCCCTCCTCAACGGGCAGTGTTAGCTGACATAGGGTCAGGCTTAAAAAAGAGCTAGCCAGTAGTGGTCAAACCACAGCATGGAACCAGTCAATGAAATCCACAACAGTTAGTCTAAGCCACGTAGGAAGGTGTAGACTTCCTGGTTGGGGTCCTCGAGACGGTAAAACCAATGGCTGGGAACAATTGGTGATGTGGCTCAAAGTGATCGTTCTCAATGGCTAGCGCAGATGCATCCACTCGTTGTGACTTATAATATCCAATAAAAATATATTGTTCTTCGTTATTTGTCTACGTTTTCGCCTTATATCTCTGTTTACTGTCTCTATTTTGCATTTCTTCTACTTTCTTCTCTTGCTTTGTGTGATGCACGGAGGGAGTGTGGCGACTTGAACTGCTTCACATTGGCGCAACGTTCTATGTCGAAAACAGACAGACAGAGATGGCCGATATACTACTACTCATCTCGTTTAATCAGTAGAGCGTAGTCTCACTTTCGATAGTTAGTTCGCCCTACCCTATCGAGGATCAACGTTCACAGGTTATGAGGCCATCAGACTTCATTTAGTTGATGAACACATGTTACAGGTTATCATTTTGGATTTTGAAGCGCTTTCGGTTTTGAAAGACTTTTGCATTGGTCACGAACTAAATTCATTCAGAAAGAAACAGCTGTTTACTATCTCTTGGTTTTTTGTGGTTCTCTAAGTAATCAAAATCGAAATGATACAAATCCCTTCAAATCGACACTCGGAAATTATTCTGGCGCTTATTACTGACCGATTACAGGATGAAGTAGATTGAAGTTCTTCTGGGAAGTCGTTATCACAGCAGGATCAGCCAAGTTTGGCTGGAGAGCAGATACTCGGTGATAACACTGGTTATCTAGGGCATTACATACCACGAACTAGTGGTGTGATGAGGGCTGGCTGCTAGCCAAAACTGATAGATAGTAATTTACGCCAATGTGCACGTCCCAAATCTTGGTCATGAGAAAACGAACAAGAACAAAGACTGACTCAATAACCAATCACAGCAGACTTTGGGTAGGTGGATATAATTTGCCGATAGATAATCTGAAGTTCAATAAACGGCCATAAAGTGATGGAAGATTAACGTTCAACGGGAAACCAGCAATCAGAGAACTGTGTTTGTTTGCTTACAATAATCTATAATAATGTACATGAAAATCTATAAATATGTGTTGATTTCCCAAATAAACGATCTGTTTCCTGGCCCATGTTTTCTGTTGTTACAGTAGTAGAATTTGTGGGTGATTGAATTCCACCCCCAAGGGTTCTTGATCCAACCCTTGATGGGATCACAGATGTATAATATTGAAGAGTCCAAGATTATGGTGAAGACAACTAACTATCCAGTACTCTTGTGGTGAGAGCTGGCTGCTAGCCAAAATTGGTAGATAGTAATTTACATCAATGTGCACGTTCCCAATATTGGTGGTGAGAAAACGAGAACAAAGGCTTTACGTAGGCGGATACAGTTAGCATATGGATGATCCGACACAGCCACAAAGAGATGCAAGTTTAACTTTCTGTGAGAAATAACCAATCAAAAGACTGTATTTTCTACTAACAATAATCTACAATAATGTACATTAAAATCTATAAATATGTGTTGATTTTCCTTAATAAACGATCTTATATCAATAATAAACGATCTGTTGCCTAGCCCTTGTCTTCTGTTGTTACACTTGTAGATGGTTTTCAATGGTTTCCAAACTGATATCAGATTCAAGTATTGGTTTGTAGGGTTTTTTGTTTGATTGGTATTGGCGAGTATTTGTCCTCACACCCGACCTGCTGCACCCTACTGGTCACGACTTCCCGCTGGAACCCCAGGTAACTACTACCTACCTGAATAGGGCCAGTCGCCAGTGAGCATCTCATTGATATTCAAGTATTGGTTTGTAAGGATTCGGTTGCTTGGTTATGGGATTTCATCATGAGCTGACATTGGTTAGAGAACCATTGGAAAACCAGCCACAGGGAGTACTGGACAGCTGTTTCGTCGTAGTTTGGGACTCAGATATCAGATTGTAAGCTTTTTTTGGTGGCTGTCAACACTTTACAAACAACAGCACTGTTCTTATAAACCTTCTGGTAAACAATTTTTTCCCATCAGTTTCCCAAGTGATAGAAAAGGAAAAATAACAAATAAACAAACAAATAAGCGATCAGTAAATGTGTATTACTGGCTGTTATTTGTGTCATCATTTGAACCAGGTTATTGATTTCCATAAATATAAACAATGAAAGGTGAATTCATCAAAAATTCTAATTTTTCTTTTGGGGGGGGAAGGGGTAAGTAATCACTGAATATGTATCATATCATATCATACATAGAATTCACACAAAAAGACATACACAATCTATGAAATCATCTAACACTAGGTGAGGAGAAATAGGAAAAAAAACGAGGTAAAATTCAAGCTGTTCTCTGGTAAGTCACTCATAAGTTGACATTGTATAATCAGATTAGCTAGTAGGCATTAAAAGAAAAGGGGAAGAAAAAGGTGTGAAACGGAAGAGATATACATAGGAAATGCCAGTTTCATTGGAATAATTATATGTTGCAATACGTTAGGTGAAATTTTCACTTAATTTTTTATTTACTCATCTGGTGGGATTTCAAAGAACTCTGAAGCATAAGGGTAGGCTCTGTCTCCACTTCCTTGAGATTGAAATGAAGTCTATCTGGTTTTTGGTGTGTCCTTGTTAACGAAATCCATGTCGCCTTGTGTATATCCTTGTGTTTGAACACACTGCTACCAATCACCAAATCATTCAAGGCGCAGAAGTCTGAGAAGGGTTCACCATTGTCGTTCATTTCACTGAGGGCCTCACGACCCTCTAATAGGCTACTGCACACTTTTACCAACAGATGCCTCCTTCTATGGCTCCATAATGAATAAGCAATAAGCAATTCTGGAAGGAGATAAACCAACAAATATGTAGGAGGAAATGGAGATGGATTCACCGGGCATTCCCCATTGAGAAGACCATCGAATGATGTCGCACTCAATACAGGCCGCTGTTTGAGTGGAATCCAAATGACAGGTGTGTCGTTGGTGCGAAGGTGACATGGTGGAGATGGTTTGGGGGTAGGAAGAGGAGATGAGAGATTATGGGCAATCGTGGAGTTTACCAACTAAAGAGGACAGGGGAAAATAGAAGAAAGTGGAGATGTATTTCACTTGGAACCCAAGGGAATAACAAACCAAAACACTGAACTGAATGGTATAGTTTGGGCCTGGTAACTCGAAGATCTTAACTCACTCCTTGTTGGTATCAGGCGGACAGTTACTTTTCTGCTGATTGTAGTGTATCAGTGTTGCTCAAACCCATGGATCTTGATTTCTTCTCGTGATATCTGAAACAGAAAGAAATATTAGTCTTTCGAAAGCAGAAAGTTCATGAGACGGATGCATGAGGCCAGTGACATACATTCTATTTCGAGTAGTTTATGGCGTACTGTCCGTTTGAAGAACTTACCACCTGTTAAAGACTGCAACAAGGTAAGTCGAAATGTGCAGTTTTCTGGGTTTACTTTTTCTAGCCCTTCAACCTCCCCAAAGCGAGGAAGCAAAGAAGCTGACTTTCTATTAATGTGCTCCTAGTGATATGCAGTACTGCTTCATCATCAGATCCCCAATAGCTTGCATTATGATAGTAATTGCTTTTACCCTGACGTTTAGCCAGATCACCTTTCTACCATCTTACCCCTTCCTGGAACACTCGTTTTTCAGACCATGTAGCTCGTTTCGTTACTGAGATATTCGATTCCAGTCTTTACTTGAAGAACTTCTAAAAATTTCTAAACTAGAATGAAACATCTATCTATCACTCCTTAGTCTTCATGAGGGCGATTCTATATCATAACTCTTTTCTCAGGTGGGGCCATCTTCTCTGTCCAGTGGGTATTTTCAATAAAAAGGCTAAATAAACTGATATGATTTCAGATTGATATCAGTTAGAGAACCATTGAAAACCAGGTAGTACTAGACAGCTGTTTCATCCTAGTTTGAGAATCATCGGCAATGCGCACCCACACCCCGGATTCGAACCCAGGGACTTCCGGTTACAAGACGAGTGAGCTCGTATACCATCCAGCCACTGGGACCCAATCCATTGACACACTCATGAATTCTGACTTCTTCTGAATCGTGATTTAGCGCGACCCAAACCATTGTCGTTGGTGGGACATCCATCCACACAACTGATATTTGGATGGACCTCATTGGTCACGTCTTCTCACTAGAACTCCAGGAAACTCCATCCTGTAGCAAGTCACTAGCGAGTAGCAGATTAATTTTCTATGATCATTTTGCAAGGATTGGATTTATTTTTACGAGTTGATCCGGACTGATATCAGTTAGTGACTTGCTACATGATGGAGTTTCCTGGAGTTCTAGTGAGAAGTCGTGACCAATGAGGCCAATCCAAATGTCAATTGTGGGGTTGGATGTCCCACCAACGACATTGACTGGGGTCGCACTAAATCACGATTCGGGAGAAGTCAGAATTCATGGACTGGCCATTAAATCGGGTCCTAGTGGCTGGATGATATACGAGCTTGCCTTGTAACCGGAAGGCCCTGGGTTCGAACCCTGGGTGTGGGTGCATACTGCCGATGATTCCCAAACTAGGATGAAACGGCAGCTGTCCAGTACTCTAGTGCTGGTTTTCAATGGTTCTCTAACTGATATCGATCCGTGATCAACTCGTAAAAACATAACTAATCCTTACAAACCAATCACAGAAAATTTATATGATTTCATGAAAATCCAAAATTGTGTGTGTAACTTTTGAATTCCCTTCATCCTTTATTTCCATAACACTGAACAAATATCAGTATCAAGTGACATTTTCTGATAAAAGTGAAGCAGACGTAACGCAGTTCAAGAATGTAGTGGCAATGATAAGACGTACATCAGAAAAAACTATTTTAATACAAAATTCCACTTAAAAAGCACACAAAAAATATAAAATGTTATTAAATCACCACAGCAACGGAATACGACGCTACAGTTGGCGGGGAGATAAAATAAAGCCACCCTCTTCATGATGTCGGCTCGCGATTGAATCTATCTTGAAACATGTGATTTTTTAATACGAAACATTTAGATTGAGGAGAACATTAGATTACGGTAGGATATGATGTTATCAACACAATTTTAAGTCACTTGTCTTAGATAGGAATCTCTACACTGACGGTATGCGCTAGCCTTTCTACTGCTGATGAACATTACCAATGTGTTCTTACCTAATTATGCTGGAGTTTCGCTGGGGAAAGCGATTGCTGGCTAACCGTACTGCTCTGCTGAAGCTTGTCTCTTGATTAGAACATTTAGTTTCATAAGTTACACAGTTAATTAGCCAGATAAGGGTCATTAAAACCTTGATGACCAAAGTAAGGACAGTGTATAAACCAGCTTCTTTGGATGCATACTTAGGTTAGGCTCATAATGTATATCCCAACAGCCAGGTTCAGTAATATGTAGTGGACGAACTCTTAAGGTAAAGTTAGAATTAGTTGGTATACGGTAGATGCCTTTGAAAGCTGCCTCGTTAACATCAATCCTGTGTCCTGTATCCACGAGATGAGGTAGAATATAGCTATGAATGAATTTTTTGTCACTTACTGAACCACTATGCAAGGTGGTATTCGGAAATCCCACGAGAAACACGCCTAATTTTACGGCATATGTAACTGGCACCAGAGGAGCAGTCAAAATGATAGATACACATAGAAGAGGCGAAATTTGGCAGTTTATCTTTAACTCCCAAACGCAAAATAGGGATGGTTTTGAAAACACAGCATAATTCAGCAGCGCTTAATTCTCCTTTTACCGCCGTAGTCCTTAGGCGTTGTGTTAATTCCTCACTGATTTTATCCTCAAGAAAATGTAGTTGTAAGAACAATGCGTTCCCTTTTCAGAACTGTTGGTACTTCGGCCTGCCTTGACTTTTGATTCATATTCTTATCGAATAATTTTTCTGAATAACTGTTCACGCTGAGCAAGTGTTCAATGATATTAAGCTCTTCATTAAGAAATTCATCACAGCACATTGCTTTTCCTCTGTGTCGGACCAAGCACTTGATTAGACTGCGTTTATTTGATAGTCACAAAGCTGAGAAAATGAATATACTGACAGTCAGTTGAACGTAAGTTTTCTACATAAACACACCTTCTTATTGTACCGTCCTCTTTTCTAGTAGTAAGGAAGTCTAGGAAAGAAGAAATACTAAAGCCACTTTCTTTCTCGATGGTAAAATTTATTGCAAGATGAACATGGTTAAATTTATTCAGGATGTTCTTTGCTTCCCTAACATCACCTACCACATTAAGCGGCGTCAATTTTTTCCAACCCGAAGTGAAGCCGACGATATCTTCTCAACTATTCAATTTTGCTGTCACTTCCTTAGATGATATATGTATATATATCTATATTTGCTTAATATGTCTAATATAAAGGTGTGTTAAAAAGGCGTGTTACATTTTACCGATAAATTCTCTTTATTTACTTCTATTTGGAGCCATTTTAAAATCTGTGTTAATAAGGCAAACATAGAAATTGTCCAGCCAAAAAGCTCAATAACTATTAGCAAAGAACAATGTAAATCTGTAGAGAAAGGCGGTAGTTAATTGAATTCACGCGGACTGTTACTACTCCAAGTTTTGCTTATGTCTTGTACACTGAAAGGAAATGTCTTTTAGCAACGTTTGCAATCGGTATACTAGTAATAATTCAAGAAATACCGTTTGTGCTTCCTGTATTTTTGAAGCGCCAGTTTATTGACAAAACCAACTCCTTTATTCATTTATACCGCATTGTATGAACCGGATATAAACTTGAATTCAATGTGTAGAGTATAGGAGACGCCAGTGGCAGATGATGAATCGAAGTGGTTTAAAAATACAGCTTCATTTATATACGCTTTTTGTGTTTTAAACCATAAAATTCATTTGTTTATGTGTTGAAAGAGTGAAATATTCACAAACAAAAGAATACTGTTAATTTGCTGGAGCAGTGATATATTATTTGTTTATTATTCCCTTGGATTTTGAGTGGAATACAAGGCTGCAACAGCAAGTTTACATTTCATCAACTGGCTTCATGATTGCTCGTACGCTTTCATCGCCTGTTACTCTCACGATCTCCTTCATATCACTATCGGATTGATGCCCAGCGCATCGCTTCCCATTCATGTTCCACTTGAGTGATGACCCGGCGTGTGGTTTCATTCAACGGTCTCCACAGTGTGTGCCCAATCCATCTTCATCCCACAATTCTGCATAAGTATTCTGCCCAGTATGTCCGTTGTATGTTCTTTGATTACACATCTGCTTTCGACTCTGTACCTAGAGGCATTTTGTTAAACAAGCTCAGCCTTACACAAACTGGGCCCTGGGCTATCAACTGGCTGCTTCTCTAATAGGATGCAGTACACAGTATATAATGGTGTATCTTTCTCTCCTCTGCTTACTGAAGCTGGAGTTCCTCAGGGTGCTATTCTCTCTCCGTTTCTCTTTTCCTTCTTCTTACATGACTTACCTCTTTCGGACGAAATCAACTTCGTCAAATATGCAAATGACCTGACTGTTTCGCTTCCCATTAAGTCTCAGGCAGACATCAGTCAGTGGTCTAAACTAAATGGCCCCATGCTGAATCCCTCAAAATGCCAGACTATTGACTTCTCCCTTAGGCATAAACGAGATCTACAAACACTAGTAAGTTCTCATGAAGACTGTTGCATTGAGGGGACTAAAATTGAAAGACTAAGTCTAATGCAAAATACCTCGGTCTAGTTCTATCTTCCGACCTTACTTGGACATCTCATATCGAAACGATTTCTAAGAAAGTTTTCCGTCTAACCTACTACATTAGGAACTTAGACAATCTGGAATCACCCAACCTCTACTTTCACAATTTGTCAACTGTTGTATCTTACCTATTCTACTATACTGCTCCCCATTAGTCTTTCCTGGGCTACTGAAAAAGGACTATACCATCCTGAGAAGGATGTTGAAGGTAGTTAGTAGGACTAGTGGTGTAAAAACTCAATCAGCTCGTCACTACATTAGTTGATAGGCATCTGAATACATGTGAAAAATGGTCAAAAACCATACTCTTTGACCCTCCAAACACCCCCTCTATTCCCAACTCTCGCCTTGTATCTCATCAAGTAGAAACAGAAATCAGTATATAATAATCTATGCTCGTACAACCAACGATACCATATTTGGCCCGTGTTCTAAGTGACAGAGACAATGTCAAGCGTGAAACCTATGACTTGCTTTGTTGTTAATAACATAATTTTAGGCTCTTTTATTTCTCTCTTATATTGTATTGTATAGTGAACTCCTTCTTAAACGCACTTAGCTACCTAAATTATTAACATTGGCAATATTAACTGACAATCATTGGTTGTGAACGCCATTTTCACCACCTTAAAAAATTTTGTATTATTCAGGATTACTCACACTACCACTACAAACACTGCATTAGACCTGACAATAAAAAACAAAACAACCCTGAAATGTTATTTTATGATTGTTTAGTGTTGTTTCAATCAGATTAACTGATCATCTTGGCGATAAACATTCTCAAATATCATTTCATAACTACTTGTATGACTATGGCTTTACTGTCACCATGCATTATCATATCATAACTTCTACTACCCAGTACTGAGACATTAGTATATGCCGTTTATTTTTCTTTCTACTTCTTGGTATTCTTTTCGCATTTTTAAAATTATTTTTGTTTTTTTGGTTTCGTTGTTGTTGTCTTTATATCTATTTTGTTAAATACTCCTTTTAAATGTTTGATAAAATTAGATGCAAATTTTGTGGATATGTGCTGAAAATTCCACACTGTACCACCAGTACTGTTTCTGGAATAAAGCAAGTTATTATTATAATCATTGAACAATGGGTTCTTGGTTTGTTCGTTCACTGAGAATTTTATTGCCAGTGATAAAAGTTTCCAGTCTGTTTGAAGTGCTCCTGGTGACGCGCCAATTTCGTAATCCATACAAAAGCAGTGAGGGACTGAACAATTTTGTTAAAAATCCAAATTTTGTACTTTATGCTGCAGAGTGCAACAGATTTCCAAACTGATTGGTTTGAGAGTGATGAATGTGCATCTTGTCTTTCCTATCCCGGCTGGCTTTGACATCCCCATCCGTGCCAAGTGGCAGCAGTTGGAACGATGTTGCATGGATAAGTGAAGGAAGTAACCCCAACTATGGCGACTATTGGTTATTGTTGATGATTGGTCGGTTATCTTCATCACCTCTCTCTGATGTATGGGGCATTGATACAGCATACCCTTAAATACACCAGTCTGAATAAGCGCCACCAGAATTTGACTAAAAACCAAGCATTTCTGATGCGATGGGCGAAAATCATGAAAAATGAAATCTAACGTATTTTCACACTGATATCAATTAGAGGACGACTGAAAAGTTGCAGATTGGAAGAAGTCAGAATCCACATACCACCATATTCAGGCCAAACAGTCAAGCGTTTAGCCAGCTTGGCCTTGTAAGCTGAAGGTCTATGGTTAGATCCCTGGTGGCTCATGGGTGCGTACTATTCAATAGTCTCAAACTTAGTCGAAAGAGCTGTCCAATACTCCTAGATAGTTTTCACTGGCTCTGTAACTTATGTCCATCTTTGACTGAATCTCTAGCAAATCAACTCCTGTAATTTTATATGCTGAACTTTGAAGCCTGCTTCCTAGATATGACTACCATGCAACATTTAAAGATTGGTAAAACCTCTAAAGGCATCCAAATAAACACTTCATAATTCAAATTGTTGGATTTGTGTAGATTCTGGAATCACTTCTATCGTTAGATTTTCATCATGAACTAACATCATTTACAGAGATCGTTGCAAACCACGGAGTACTTGATGACAAGCTATTTCATTCTATCTCGGGACTCTACTACTTATTCATCCTCAGAATCAGAGAGACGGAATGCTATCTTTGGATGAAAGCAAAGATAAGAATGAGGATAAAAAAATAGGGTAACAAGTTAATGGAGCAACCACGAATCTGTTGCCCAACAAATAAGCGGAGAGAAATTAAGATGGGTTGGATAAACGCCCAGAAGAAAGTTGAGTGATAATACGCGCCAGGCACACTTTTAAGTGAAACCTGAATAGGAAACGACGACTTGGGCCTCCTAGGAAGAAATTGTGCGGACGAGATGAGAGCTTATGGGGCATAATGGACCTAGTTAATGAGGACCGATGAAAGGCAGATGAAAAGATGTGTTGTTGAAGCCTAGTGTTCCACCCAAAATCCAATCGAAAAATAGTAATGATGTTAAGACAATGATAAATAATAGATATTAACTGAGAAGTATGTCTGATATGAACAGAAGTATGATCTGACCGACCAAGAAGGAATATAAGCTAATTGTTCTAACGAAAACTACTTCAATCAATGATCAAAACATCGATCATGACCACAACAACCAGAAGAATATTAATGGCATGCGAAAATTTAATGAGTAGGTGAACATTTGACATCGATCTTCTGCTGTCTCCCAAAAAGGTTTAGGACAATTGGGAGGGGTCGTACTACATATATGTATACGCGTTTTAAGCGACGTTGGAAAACGCCTAGTTCTCTCAGCTCAACTTTTAGAAAGAGTGAGAAATGCTAAACCTCCACGGATGTTGCCAGAAGTAACATGTAGTGAACAAGTAGGTATGTGGATTTAACAGTGTCAATCTTTGTAGAAACTGCAAGTGAATAACAAACTAACTGATAACAACCACTAATTTCATGGAGGAATTTCCGTTAAAACTTTTGAATCATAAGTTCGTTTTGATCGAAGTAATATCTTTTTAAAGTATTGGATTTTGGTAGGGATTTTGTTCGATTGGTTGAAGGATTTCATCATGAACTGAAATTAGCTAGAGGACCACTGGAACGCCAGCTGGGAGTACTGGAGATCCAGACGTTCCGTTATAGTTTGGGACTCTTTAGCAGTAGTCACTCACCACCAGGGTTCGAACTTGGTACTTTCTGGTTACAAGGCTTGCTAGCTCGTAGATCATTAAGCCACTGAGACCCCATCCAGTGGCTGATGAAGAGTCCCAAACTAGGTTGACGAAACAGCTGAATTTCCAGTACTCCTAGCTGCTTTTCCAAGGGTTCTCTAATTGATGTCAGCTCATGATGAAATCCTCCAACCAATAACTTTTTCCACTTATGGATAGCATTATGGACCTAAACTTATCACTGTGTTGATAATGCAGGATGATTATTTCGTTATCTTGGCATGAACACATATGGAACAATTTGTAAATTAAAATGGTGTCCAGTAATCATTAATTTTATCAAGAAACACATGTTGAAGAAAGCGGAAAAGGACTAATCACTATCCATAAACAAGAAGCCTTTAAACATACGATTAGGATTCAAGGGGGATATACCTGGAAAAATAATTATGAAGAAGTTAAGAAAAGCATTTCAAAGAACTTTTAATGTTAGCAAACAACAAATCATGTTTACTACACGCCCAATGGTGAATCCTCGACTTAAAGCTGAAGTACCTGGACCAGCCACTTCCAACTGTATCTACCAATTCAACTGCGCTTGTGATGAAGTTAGTGATATTGGCCATTGCTCCAGGAACTTGATTTTTCGTGTTCACTCGGCAACATCTATCAGTATGACTAAATAACGGTGTAGTAAAAACCATCAGCCATTCACTATTAGTTCACATGGTCTAAACTGGCCTCAAAGCCAACCAGCATTGAAGAATCCTTCTCTATCATCTACCAGGTACAAAATAAATTGCGGAAAATATCCAGGTATCGCACGCTTCAAACAGTAGAGGATATCACAATTCGCATGAAACAACCAGTGCTTTGTGCTCAAAAGAAAC
The DNA here is from genome assembly GCA_944472155.2 of Trichobilharzia szidati. NCBI lineage: Eukaryota > Metazoa > Platyhelminthes > Trematoda > Strigeidida > Schistosomatidae > Trichobilharzia > Trichobilharzia szidati. Next base: position 53,480,557 of record OX235277.1, on the reverse strand, counting down.
AAGTTCAGCCAGTTACTACTACTGCCCTGGTCAGCCTTCAGTGGAGACTATAAATTGATGAATTTTTACTATTACCTTTCTCAATTTTTCTGACATTCAGTGTGTATTGTTATGTTGATGCTATTGAACTGTAATCCATTGATACTATTATTATTATTGATTCGATGTTATTTAAACAACCACATTAATGTTGTTAATAACACTAATTCATTCATTCACTGTTATGTATATACAAATATAGAACTTGACGATGAGGAAGTTATCGAAAAAAATATTCTTTTGTTCGGTAACCATTCTTTTGAAAACATTTTAATGGGTATTTTTAATCAATTTTATCGTAGATAAGTAGTATAATCAGACAAACAAATCTAATTTGAAATAAATAATTATACTATAAATACGGAAATTTGACTTTTTAAATACTCTAGGTAATGCTATTCCTTTGGGAGTATTGTATGTATAAAAAGCAAATTAGCAAGTAATAACAACTGCAGTGAACTTAGTGTTCATATGAAAACCAAACCAAAGCGTCATCTACAAAAGCGACTACATCAGCTGTGATATATAAGCCACACGTGGGTGACATGTTCATCTTTGTATTTATGAATATAAACGAAAATTCAAAAGACATGACCTACCTCTCTTTGTATCAGTACATGTGGACAAGTACAGGATATCATTAAGTCTGGAAAAAATGTAAAGATCTTCAAATTAAAAGTCGATCTGAACGAAGAATATTCTTTGTAATAATTTCTCTTCAGGTTCTTACAATTATAAAATATAATATTTGTTGTCGTTACAATAAAGGCCAGTTATGCGCCAGATACATTTTTAACCTAGAATAACAGATTAGTTATCATGGGGTGTCAAAATAAATAGTCGTATTTGTGTGACAAACGTGGTCTGGGCTGAATTCAATTACAAAATATTGTAAAATGGGAGACAATGGTGATTAATCATAATAGATTTGTAGAGTGTGGGGTAGGAAAATTGACAAGTCAGTTCAAGGTTATAAAAGGTGTCAGGTGAGTGGCTAGTACAAAGTACTATGTATTAAAGAGGAGATAGTAAGACTGCAATGAGAGGTTCATAATGAAATAACGAATATGTTAAATGAAACAGGTGGAGGCATATATTGAGAAAAGAGTTAATATCACTAATAATAAGTCCGGATAGTATAAACGAAAAATTCGATAGTATTGAGAGAATGTTTGCATGAAGGGTATAAATTATGACGAATAATAATAATAATTGTAATAGTAATATTTGTAATAATAAGCAAAGGAAAAAAAGCCAAGAGGGTTAAGGGGAAGAAGCACTCTTGGTGAGAAGAAGAATCATCAATCCAAGTTTGGCCACGGTAGGAACAGCGTCTGGACGTGCTCTTTTTGGATATAAAGTTCCGGTTTAGTCGATCTTATTGCAAAAGCTTCAGGTATGTGTAGGAGACGTAAGCGAACTGTACTTGATAGCGACTTCGGACTAAGTTATATAACCCTGAAAGCTTTGTTGACTTCGATGCTATGTTCAGTAGCGACCAAGTGTGACGCGATCGAGCTATTTTATGCACTTAATTTCCTCCCTGATGAACCAAGCTGGTAAATGTTCTCGAACCCGTAGACGAACCTGCCTAATCGTGCGCCCTATATAACTTGAACCACAGGAACAGTTGAAATGGTATATGCATGAAGAAGAGCTAAGCTTAGGTAAGACATCTTTGAGTTACTGGGTGAACATTGGACGGCTACTGAAGGATAGACACAGACGTGCGGAGTAGAAAGTTTTCTTGATCGCCCTGGTTAAACGTTGCGATAGAATCTCCGCAGGAATATCTCCCTTGAATTGGAGACGTAAAAACAGAGGCTTTTTCTCCACCGTTGCCAGTTCATGTTTACGAATATTGTAACCTATGTTGGCTTTAATGAACTTCTCTGGATATCCGTTCTCGCTTAGAATGTCTCGGATGACCTGGAGTTCTTTCTCTACACAGTCTTCGGAACAAATAGACCTCGCTCTAAATGCTAAGCATCTGATCAGGTTACGTTTGTGTTTCATCGGTACAAAGCTAAGGAAGTGTGTATACTGAGCTTTGGTCTCTAGCTTTCTAAATATGGTTCTTTTGACGGAACCATCCTCTCTTCTCGTTAATAGGACGTCGAGGAAGTGTAGAGAGTCATTGCATTCCCCTTCGTAGGTGAAATGTAACGACAACAAATATTATATTTTATAATTGTAAGAACCTGAAGAGGAGAAATTATTGAAAAGAATATTCTTCGTTCAGATTGACTTTTAATTCATAATTTGGGGATTTTCCACACTATCAGATCTTAAAATGATCAGCTTATTATAAACATATACATAATTATGTATTATATGATTGAATTCAGGTTGCAGACTTCCACATATTCCTGCATTTGGTCCATTCCCATGATCTGCAAGATGGTTAGAAAGAATAAGCAGCTCAGAACTCTGGCAGGGAGCTAAGCTGAAATCTATCCTTCCATTATGGGTAAAATTTATTTTGATAAAGTCTCACAGTTTTTGTTATACAGTATTATTTACTGATGACCATGTTTCGAGCACAATTTATTACTGCTCATAATCATATCAAGGCATTACACACACAAATTTCTTGCTTCGTTTATATAATCCCATTATTTTTCATCGCTTGATTTGACTGGTAGCAGTATTTTCCGTATTTCTGGTATGAGTGATGAGTCATTCCTACTAAATGTGTTTGGTGTAGATTCGATGAACAAGGATTCAGTAATCTATCTGTCTCTGTCTCCACCTACCTTTATTGCTTCTTAGAATTTTTACCCTTTCCCATCCACTGTATTGTGTGGTTGTGTGTTAATGAACACAGTGCAAATGACAAGCTTTTTGTTCTAAATTGCTTATGTTCGCGAGGTCAACCATTCTAACCTTAGCTGAATTCTTCTGTTCTAATAATCTGACTACTCTTTATCTACTGGTCTGACTGACCTATGTAGTTGACGTCACTCATAGTCATTGCAGGGTATTTTGTAAATTATATTATTTTGTTTATTTGGGTCAACAGGGTCATTTAACCTACAGAGCTTGTCCCTGAGTGAGTTTGTAGGTTTGAATGCCACCCTAATTCCTGCTTTATTGAGAATCCAGAGAAGGATGGTCTCAGATATCTCCTATGTATATGGTAAATTTGTAGATGCCTTATATTCTCTTTTATTTGTGTTATCATTATTAGTCTCACCATTATTTTTATTTTGCTTTTGACCAATTTTTAAATTCCTAATGGATTTTATAGGATAGTTATTTGATACCAACCAGTTATTCTTCGATCTGTTTCATTTCATCGTTTAGGTCTTTTCTTGTACTACTTAGTGCTACTGCTCGTTTTGTTAGATACTTAACTAAGCCTGCCTTAACAGTTAACGGATGAGATTGTGTGTGAGTACCTTGATATGATTATGAGCAATAATAAATTGTGCTCAAAACATGGTCAACAGTAAATATTACTGTATAACACTGTAACGCTTTGTCAAAGTAAATTTTACGCACAAAAGAATTATAGTCGACCACACTGCACAAGTTCTATTCTTATATCGATGACTAAGATCTATCGCATAAAAATTATGCAGAAGGGAATGAAAATGGGTCAGACACACGCTAAGGAGACCATCAGGTGACATCAACCGCCGGATAAATCCTCAGTTAGAACCCGAATAGGAAACAGCTAGTTGAGCGTGCGTCCAAAGGTGACATGGAGGAGACCTTGTGAGGAGAAAATGAAAGCTGATTGGTTATCGTGGAACCTGATAAAAAGGACCACAGAAAACCGGATGTACTGGAGATATAATGCTGAAGTTGTATATTCCACTCGGAATCCAAGTTCTTATTTCAAGCATGACCATGCACTGATATTGGTAAGAGAACCATTGATAACCAGCAGGGAGTACTGAAGAGCTGTTCTGTCCTAGTTTGGGACTCATCGTCAGTACGCACTCACCACAGGGGGTTTGAAAGAGGAACCTCCTGCTTACAAAGTTAGCTAGTGGACCATCCAGCCACTGAGACCTGATTCATTGATCGGCGCATGAATTCCAATTTCACAATGTCATCGGCAAGCACTTGTCGTCATAGTCGACTGGATGGACCCCACTGATGACGACTTCTCTCTGAAACTGAGGGAAACTTCGTCTTGTAGCCAGTCACTGGCGAGTACCAGACTGATATTCAAGAGTCAGTTTGTATGTTTCTATGCCTTGGGAAAAAGCGGAGAATTCACTGATAAACATTTCTAAAATTGGGATCTATGCTGAAACAAATTTCACATGAAGTTGACATTGCAAAAATTGCAGGTGGTTGCAAAATAATTAAGTAGTTATTCCGTTGATTTCTTCCATCTGAACGAGCAATTCAGTCCTACAAGAATCAGTCAAAGAGGTGATCTTTGATCCCTACGAATGGCACCTGATCTAGTTTCACGAGGGGTGGGGGGGAGCTGTTTTGACCTAATAGGCTTGTGTATGACGCTATGGCATGTAGAAAAATGGATGCTTTATTTGAGTTTAAGTGGGAACAATGTCAGTCATTGGGGATCCATGTACGCGTAGCTGATGAGTCCTAAGTAGGATGAGACGTGCATCCTTGATTCCACTGGTAATCGTTATTGACCAGGTAAAAGTGTAAATTGATATGAATGCCCTTATCTATCGGTAGGAATGGCTTTTTGAAACTATTCACACCGTGGACGGTGATAATAATCTTCCGTGATCTCAGCTTCATTCGATTATATGATAACCATTGATATAAGAATAAAACTTGTGCACTGTAGTAGAGTGTAATTCCACTATGGGTAAATTTTGCTTTGATAAAGTCTCACAGTGGTGTTATACAGTAATGTTTACTGATGACCGCGTTTCGAGCACAATTTATTGCCACTCATAATCATATCAAGGTAATCACACGACTTCTAAAAAGTAATCTAGGTAGATGGAGATAGAGAGAGGTTGATTACTGAATCCTTGTTCATCGAGTCTACACCCAACACATGCAATAGGAATGATTCATCACTCATACCCGAAATATTGAAAATATTACTACCAATCAAATCAAGTGAAAGTCAAGCGAAAAACAATGGAACTATATAAATGAATTTAGGAAGTCGTGGGATTACCTTGATATGATTATGAGAAGTAATAAATTGTGCTCGAAACGTGGTCATCAGTAAACATTACTGTATAACACTGTGAGACTTTATCAATACAAAATTTACCCATAATGGAATTAAGTGATAACCACTTGCTAATACAAACTGAGTTGTTATGAATAACTTGAACTAACTATTTATATTTCACTATATGTTCGTATGTGAGTAAAAAACACGATTCTTGCATAACATCTGTTAAAGTGAGTTCAATCTGCTCTCACCACCCCCGCAGTCCTACCTAAAGTAAGAATAGAGAAAATAAGTTACCTGAGGGAAAAAACACTCATACAAGACAAAATATTTGTTTATAAACGTAAGACTACAATTTCCAATAAGAAAACCTAACAAAAATCTTCCAAAAATATATTCAAATCAATCAATGAATAAAGTTCAAAATGTCAAGGTCAGTCAGTCAGTCTGAATCTAAATAATTCTGACAGGATTTTCAGTGGACATATAATCTCTGTCAATTAATCCCGTAAAGCCACAATCTAATGAACTTTAGATTGGTAGAAATAATAAAATAAAAAGTTTAATCTGCTCAAATCTTCTGCATTTGTAACGGTGATATAGTGGTAGGATGCTTCACAAAAATGCATAATGTCCACGGTACGACTTTTATGCCTGACGCACTCCTAAATCTAGTCTGGTTCACTGGTTTATGATGAGCCCAGAAAAGAGAGAAGGTTGGGTGTGAGACTACTACACCCAGTAAAAGCAACACCGTGGCTACTGGAACTTCAAGGAATGAGCAGGATGTTTCTAGAAACCCACAGAAGCAGACCGAATTATTAATGCCTATTATCACACTGTTTTATCTTTGGTGTCATTGTCTTGGTAATGCGCAGGTTTTCCCATAATGCATCATGTGAAATCTCCACATTCAAGTTGGCGCTGAATGTCTTATCGAGAGCGACAATGAAATCTTAGCCATAAAACTATCAGGCCGAAAGAACACAACAATACGAAAAGTGTCCATATGAGCTATGAATCTCTTCCATACTTTTATAATCTAACGAGTGACCGACGATCGTCTACGATTGACTGGATGCCAAGAGCTGTTGAAATCTAGGCTGGATCGGAAAGATTTACTTCCGTTTCTCTGGTGAAAAGTGTTGGTGGCACAATATAAGGATCTATATTTGCACAGTAGTCATGGTCAAGATACTATAACTATTTTAACAGCTTTGTTCCCATCCATTATAAAAATAAATTAGCCCGAACATTATAATAAAAGTTTTTTTGTATTTCCCAATGAAAGAAAAACAAAACGATATTGTTGTTTTTACTGACGTTTCGCTATTTAATGCTAATAGCTTTATCAAAGTATTATTAAACCAGATTTTACAAAATCTCAGTATATATATATACAACAAAAATTTAAGGGGTGAGAAAATAGACTTAGGTCAAGTTAAAGGGACATATTGAAAGTCAAAATAACAGTGAAGATCACCAAACCAAATAACAAAGGTAACAGTACGTCTGTTATAATATCAAAACAAGGTTTACTAACTTGATCATCGTTCGTCAGTCTGGGGTCATTTTTCTTTGTCAGATTGGCCAGTTGTTAAAGATAACAAAACAAGGTGTAGATTGTTGGATTCGATAAGCGTGTAAAATTATAAAAGCAGCATGTGTTTACATAATGAAATTGCTTATCACATATTCGTGTTGATTTTGTCACTTCATGGGGGAGGAAGGTGTTGTAACCAGGTCAAATTCTGTTTTAGTCCATCATTCCTATTCAGACAATTTGGATTCCACTTGATATGAAGTGCTTCTGATATTAGACGTTCTTTGTGATTTCTGAAATTTTTCTGGATTATTTCAATATTGTCAAAATCAATTTTGTGGCCTGATTCTAAGGCGTGTAGACGAGTTATGGCTGATGATTTTTCAAGCTTTTTTAGTTCATCTGAATGTCTCAGTGGTCAAACAGATGCTCTACGGTGTTCATTTCTTCTGATTATCTTGATTTCTCGCGATGTTTTTCCGATGTGTATCACATCACATTCCAAGCATTGTATTTTGTAGAGACAATTAGGTAGAAAATCTTTAGGGATTTGGTCTTTTATATGGACAAGGTTGTTTCGCATTGTGTCTGATATTTTGAAGAAAACTCTGATGTCGAGCTTATTGACTACTCTTCTGATATCAACTGAGGTTTCTGATCCTTATAGAATGAAAATCGTTGAGGTCAATGTTTTTGGAAGAAGTTTTCGACCATACTTAATTCTGGTTTAATAATACTTTGATAAAGCTATTGGCAGCATTAAATAGCGAAACGTCAATAAAAACAATATCGTCTTGTTTTCCTTTCTTTGGGAAATACAAAAGAAACTTTTATTTTAATGAATATCATATACCCAATGCCCACATTTTTTGAAACCATTAAAAGTAAACTTGGTTTTGACATATATAGGCAGAACATTATTCCCTAGAAGACGTAAAATTTGTTCTGACAGCAGAACTGATTACGAAACGAAGACTCTGAAGGATATTTCCCCTGAGAATGGATATCGTAAGAGGTTTATCAATAAACCTACTAAAGAAATAAGCCACCGTAAAACTATCGAAACAGTTTGAAAGAAAGCTGTATATGTCATTTCGCAAGTAATCAAACGAAGACAACTTGATGAAGCGGTCAGCAGAACTTATTATGCTGTAAATCTCGTCATTCTTAACATCAATACATTAATTGGTGCTTCAATATTATGAGAAAGGCTGGTCAGCAATCCTTGATACTTCAAACTACGTACATCAGTTTGAGTGTATTTGTGGAAGCAAGTACACATATATGTTGAACTGAGAGACGATGGAGCATTTGCTGGAGTCAAGGTACCAGAATGTTCAATAATGAAGTGTCTTATAGACTACCGACACGATATTGACTCTGTAGAGTCAATCACTGGTGTCGGCAGACAAACAAACAGAAAGATGTTTGCCGTTGTGGAGGCTTGTGCACTTAGAGTTTATAAACCCGGTCTTTATGAAAAAAATAAAATGTTAGTCAGTCTCAATCTATCACGGTAAAATGCCGTACATACTGACTGTTATTATTATCAGTATTTTTATTCTATCTCTTATTTTTATTATTCTTCATTCATTTAAAACTATCTTTTGGCCTTCCCGGACTTCACTAGCTTGATAGCATTCAGGATTTCTTCTATCAGTGAAGGACTGGTGTCAGCTGGCATTTCCGTGTACGCTGTTAGTGGTATTTCTGAGTGAGTTGCCGGTTGAGGTTGATTTAAGAGTCCTGTAAAGTGATCAGCCTATTTTTTCTTTGTTTATCCTCCTTGGTGGTCAGGTTTCCTCGAGCATCTTTTATTGGTTTCATCATCTGGGTTGATGTCTTCCCGGAAAGAGACTTGGTTGGTGCATAATGTTTCAAACTGTAGGGGCGAGGAGTCAGCAATACGCTAGACGACCGATAAGAAGACTCTAGAAGATCTGGATTTCGTAGATGATATATGTCTAATGTCACACAAACTCAAAGAATTGGAAGCAAAACCCAACAAACTGGCTAAAGAGGCAGCGATAACAGGATTCCATGTGAACACAGAGAAGACAAGGGTAATGAAAATAACCAATCAACAGCAACAAAAACCAGCACCAATCAGCATCAAAGGGAGAGATTTAACAGAGATTGCCTCCTTCACCTATCTGGGAAGCATCGTTGCAACTACAGGCCGACGGCACAAATGAAGACGTCAGAATCAGAGAAGTGATATATGCCTTCATTCATCTGAAACCAGCTTAGAAACCTTCGGCACTCAGCATTAGGAACAAGATTTGCATTTTTGACACTAATATGAAGTCCGTTCTTCCATACCGGTCAGAAACTTGGCCAGCGTGTCACGAATAGCATTTCCAACAGGTTGCAGACTTTTATAAAAAGCTACCTACGCTTTATACTGAAGATCAAATAGTCAGAAACAGTAAGCAATAAGAATTAATTATGGGAACAAACCAAGCAAGACTCAATCGCTCAACAAATGTGTAAGAGAAAATGTAGATGGATTGATATGGCATACATTGAGGAGGCCGCCGAATGAAATCGCATCCCAGGCCCTCGAGTGAAATCCCATTGGGAATCGACGAGTGGGTCGTCAGTGAGAGGGCGACATGTCAGAGATCGTGTGAGGAAGAGATGGGAGTGTTTGATCAAGCGTAGAATCAGCTGAAGAGGACGGCAGGAAACAGAACAAAGTGGAGGTATGTTGCTGAAGCTCTATGTTCCACTTGGAACGCAAAGTAATAATAATTATATTTTTACTTTTATTTTTGTCAGTACCATTATCCTACCTCATTTTATTATTATTATTGTTATGATAACTATTATTACAGTAAATGTTATTCAGCTTGCAATTCTTGATGCATTTAAGTTCGTTCTCTGAATAACTGATTGCCTATTCAAGTGAATCAGCTGAACTGTGGTGCCTTGTTACCTTGATTTTAATCTGTTATACCTGCTTCCACTTTCTTTAACATGATTTGAAAGACATTCACACCTGTCGTTTTGCATTTTCCTATAAATCATATATCTACCCATATTATTCTAATAACATATATACACATATATATCGCTGTATGTAGGGTAATCAGATGAAGAGTTCCATCGAAATTTGATGAATTCATTATTATTGTTCCCTTGGGTTCCAAGTGGAACACAGGGCTTCAACAACACATCTCCACTTTCCTCTATTTCCTCCTATCGTCTTCAGCTGGCTAGCCCCACTATTGCCCATAAACTCTCATCTCCTTCTCTCCGGACGATCTCTTGCATGTCACCCTCTCACTGTCAACACACTGGTCGCTTTCCATCCGGATTCCACTCGTGCACTGGCCTGCAATGAACGCGATGTTATTCGACGGACTCATCAGTGGCGAATGCCCCATCAGCTACTGGTTGGTTTGTTTCCAGAGTTTCTTGTTAATAATTCTTTCTGGAATGCTGGCCATCTGATGTTCAGAATGAAGCCAGCAAAGTAGGCAGCTGTTGATTAAAGACTGTAACTTGTTGGAAATCCTTTTCGTGACAAGCAGCGCAAGTTTCTGGCCTGTATAGAAGGATCGACTCGACATTAGTGTTTCAGTTTGATGAAGGCATAACTTGCCTTTCCAATTTTGACTTTGACATTTTCATCCGTGACATCCGCCTGTAGTTGAATCGATGCTCACTGCCTAGATAAGAGAAGGAGGTAACCTCTGTTAAATCTCCTCCGTTGATGGTGAATGGAGTTGGTTATTGTTGTTACTGTAGCTGGCGGTTGGTTATCCTCGTCATCTTTATTTCCACCTGCTTTATGTTCCCCTGGAGTCATGTATTCGTTGCCTACCTCGCCTCTTGTGCAAGTTTGTTGGTTCTTGCATGCAAGTGTCTGAGTTTCTATGACATCAGATATAAATCATGCATGCACAAAACCTGTATCTACTACAGTCTTCTAACCGATCGTCTGGCGTCTAGCCGCCCACACCCAGTGCTCCAAAAAGACTTCTCTATATGAACCTACAGTTCAGTGGAGACCAATCTACAGAAATACTGAGAAATCGGCTACCGCGCTCATTGAAGAAAGCCTTTGCAGCTGAATTACGACTGGCGTTCTCCACAAGACCAATGATTCGTATGGACGCGAAAGATAAGCTACCGCTGTTGGCCTCATCTATGTGAATCTACCAATTCACCCGCTCGTGTGGAGCCAGGTATATCGGCCGTACTCAGCGTTCGCTATCCAAACGCGTCAACGAACATTTACCTTCATGGTTTTATAAAGGAGAAAACCGATGCCCCCGCAGCTCGATCCTTGATCATTTGATCGACTCTGGACACCAAGTCAAATCATAAATAAACTTCAAAGTTATCTACAGAATACAAGGCAATCTCGCTAAAAGTGTATGGATCAAACTTCTCCACATCGCAGAAGCAATGTCAATTCATTTGCTAAATCCTGAACTCTGCATACAAAAGAAATTCGTTCATTCATTAAATCTACAATGGACGTAATCTTTCTTAATTTCAATCTTACTAATTGTATTATTTTGTCTTTTGCATTTTATTATTTCACATCTTCATTTATATTATTCTCTACCTCACCCTTTGGTAATCTCTACCCTCATTAACAATGTAGCTAACTTGACCCACGTTCAATTTCTAGTCAACTATGTTACGTCATCTGATTAACTTACTTATTTTCAACTGTATTATTCTCTAACCCCACCCTTATTTAATTTTAGGCACTACTCATTAACACTGTTTCCAACCTGACCTACTTTGAATTCTACTCAACTGTATTGCGTCATCCGATTCACTTAATCAATCCTATTTTATTTTCTATCTTAACGTTTGTCTCCAAGCCAAATAATACTTATATTACATAATTATCTAAACTTTATAAATCTAATGTACACACACACAAACAAAATTGTATAAATATGCGATTGTACAGCTCAGTGAATGAATTCGCCGAAAAGAGTCTCTTCGCTGAACGTCCTGTTTTCTTTTATATAGCGTATTCCTGTTTGGAACAAAACTGAGCAAAAGATATAGTTGTACAAATCCATTTTTGTCTAATTCCTTATACCGAGACATTGTTCCTTTAAAATACTACGGCTAAACACATTTTTGGACCACACATTTAGTGAAGCAGAAGTAGGACTGTTTCTTTTTGTTGTTTTGTTTTGTTCTTGTTTTACACTATAAAACGTGATAGACAAAAATGAAATCACGTCAATCTAATTTTCTATTACACATTTTATGGCCTGAAATGTGTTCATCGCTAAAACGTATATAAATGTACATATATAGTGAGTATATTTTTGCACAGAAGCATGGCAAGAAAAAATCGTCAGATTTATAACGCACTAAAAGTTAGACTAGACTTGTCTGTTTTTTATTTGTTGCATTCACGCCATCATAAAATGTCCTGTTTATTTTTCTTTCAAAATAATAAAGTTAATCAATAATCCGGAGTGTCTTTTCTTGCTTCTATTAGAAATTACTTATAGTAACCATGTACATTTTGTGTGTCGGAGTCAGTTTTGTTTTTCCACACTGATTGATTGGACATGAATGTTAGGCCACTGTTGAAATGTTGTCCCATAACACGCATGCTTAGACAACCTCTGGAGATTAGCGTGATATTATCTAGCTACTGGTGGCTGACAGTGGAATCCAGCATGTGTAGTTTATTCAGCTGACGAGCTTAAAATCAGTGGCACATGCACACTTCCTGAATTCTGCCACCAGTCATCACCGAACAAAAACTCCGAGTAATTAAACATGATAAGATAATAATAATTTGCTTTATTCCTAAACAATACTTGTGATACAGAATGGAATTCTCAGCACTTTTACTACAGTAATGCATCCAGTTAGTACATTATCAATAAATAGAATTCTACATAGATTAAGGAAATCTCAGTTCATTATGACAACAACATATTAGCATTTCCGTAGCAAAGCCAAAGTTGAACAGTGTTTGAAGGTGTTAGAAAAGTAGGTGTTGTCATATTTACTGGCGTCAGCGAGAGAAAGAAACGAAGCAGCACATAACGGAAAAAGAAGAGAAGAGAGAGAAAAGGAGGAGAAAGAAAGAAAATGTTTTACCTATAAATGATATGAGTTGGAAGGACGAGGTCCAGTTGTTCTACTGACTATTTAATGAATTATAGGCGTCACGCCTAATGCTTTATTTATCCCACAGAACACGAGCTAAGTAGGGTATGGTTGAGTTTTTGTACTTGCTGGTGCGAGCATATAGTTTTCTAAATAAGCTTCCGGTCCTGTCTGATGAGATACAATGAGAGAGTTGTCAATGAAGAGGGTGGTGTGAGTTAGACAGAATGGATTTGGCCCATTTTTCAAATGAGTCCAAGTGTCTTTCAACCACAATATTAACAAGCTGGTTAAGTGGCACGTTGCTTACTCTGCTGACAACCCTTAACTTCCTGCGTAATATGTTATAGTCTTTCTTCAGTAGCCTGGGAAAACTAAGGGAGGAACTATAGAGAATAATAGGCAGAATGCGAGAGTTAACGAATTGTAGGAGTAAGGGTTGGGTTATACCAGAATGTTTTAACTTCTTGATGTAGAAGGTAAGACGGAATATTTCCTTAGAATTCATCAAGATATGAGACGACCAGGAAAGGTCAGCAGATAGAATGACACCTAGGTATTTAATTTCCGACTTGGTCTCTATTTCAGTGCCATCTATGTTGCACACTTTGTGAGAGCCAAGCAGTTTGTTTAGGTTGGATTTATGCCTCAGGGTGAAATTGACTGTTTGGCATCTGTCCAAGGGACCCATATACCAAAATGCTCCTGATTAATTCGATGCTAATATACCTATGGGAGTAAAAAATTGTCTATGTTAGATGATCACAGGTCATCGTTTTTAAAACCTGGACCTAAATTACGTGCATGCTGGCATTCGTCAGTAAGATGTATCTGGTACGTTGAAGGAACTCGTGTCCCTTTTAGGAAAGATCCCGTGTCACTCGGTGTGCTGCAGTTACGGGCGTTACCATTGAGCAATCATTTGGATCATAATCTACTTCCCGTGGGGCCGTAATTATGCTAGCTAGTTGGATCACCACCACCAACAAGGTCAACTTCAAAAGCTGTGCAACCATATTTCTATTTACTACAACGTATAACAGTTCGTTGTCGAGTAATATGGTTGTGGCGCAACTGATGCAGTTACTTCGATATAGTTTCCAAAAATAGGAAGAAGTTATGTAATAACAGACTACTATCAAAGTAAATATTTGAAATCTGATAGGATGAGAGGTACTCCAGTCAAGTTTCCACTTGACAAGTGTGATGAGTGTGAGAACAGCCAACTAACTGGTAAAAATGTACAAACGTTTAAGAGTGATAATAATAAATTGCTTACCAAAAATTGAAACCAGCATCTAGGAAGGAGCTTAGGATTATGTAGGGATGAGACAGGAAGAAAAACATTAACTGAACGTAGAGTTAAGTATTGAATTGACTAATCGCTGGTGCCTCCACCAAACACACTTTGCACTGTAGTGAAACTAACCTGTATGCTTGCGCTCGCGAACACTATCCAGCCTGGCTATTAAAAGGAGACCAAAAACGTGTATACAGTTCAGAAACAGAACATCTGGTCATTTCAGGACATTCAGCGCCTTTCGAAAAACCCTTCAAAGTAACATACAAGATTCGATCAAACCTTTCAAACGGAGTGAAATCAAGACATCTGGGAATAGCTGAGGCGTTAGCTATCCACAAGCTCAAACCCACTCTTTGTATCCGAAAGAAATACGTCCAACCCCTGTCCCTGCCATGGTCATCATAAACAGGCAACTCTTTTTGTAATAACCATCCCATCGCCTTTCTTATCTAAACTTCCTGTTTATTCATGTTATTTTTAAGTTTTTCTTAATCCCTGTCTACACTACCATATTTTCATACCCACTCTTCCTGTTTATTTTGTGATTTTACTATTTCTACATATTTAATCCCTGATTGCATAAACAATTATTCATCATATTAGTTTTTTATCCAAACATCCTGTCTATTTTGTTATTTCTACATTCCTAACCTCCAATTGCACAATATGTCAATATTCTTAGTTATTATAATGCTACTTTGTTTGAGTTTTGTCCGTCCTCCTGTTTATTATGGCATTCTAATTCCTAATTGTAAATTTTATTAATTTGATACTTAACCAGAAATTATTCTGGAACTTCACATCCATTTATTATAAATACACGAATGTACAGCCTAGATGATGACTTCGTCGAAAGGAAAATTTTCTTCACTGCAACTGTCTTTTTATTCCATATAGTAGGGTAGTATGCTGATTCATAAGACTGCTTATCTTAAATTCCTGTATGAGTGGCTAATTTGGAATATGGGACCTTTAATAGCATAATACGCTTATCAGGGATTTTTCCTTTTACACAGATACTTCCATGATACGTCTTTTCAGACAGACACGTCGTGTTCTCTCCCGGTTAAAAAATAATATGAAGTGTCAAGGAATACTAGACATGGATGTTTCAGTATTGTTCAGACCAGCATTTTGTTTAGTTACACATAGGGTAACTTCTTTCTAAATATCGGAAACATTTATAGTTCTTCGTTCTCAATCAGTTTAATCTAAAGTTATTCAAAATAAGTCATTTTTGCAAGTTGTCAGATGCGATTTGTAGTCTTTCACTTTTTCATATAGGCTGCTTAGATGGTCAGATCTTCTTCTAGACATACCTTGAAATATAAAAAAGAGAAAAGGTTCAGCAAAGTGACTCTTTTCGACGAATTCATTCACGTAGCTGTACAATCGCATTTATATATCATTATTTGTGTATGTGTGTGTGAACATGAGGTTTGTC
Source organism: Trichobilharzia szidati (assembly GCA_944472155.2). Classification (NCBI taxonomy): domain Eukaryota; kingdom Metazoa; phylum Platyhelminthes; class Trematoda; order Strigeidida; family Schistosomatidae; genus Trichobilharzia; species Trichobilharzia szidati. The sequence continues at coordinate 53,464,998 of OX235277.1, read as the reverse complement.
AAGTTTAGATAGTTAATCAGGTAATACAAGAACGATCTAATCTAGAAACAAAGTTAATTAGACAGCAACTGAAATAAGATTGAGTTAGTAAGTTAGATGACGGAATTTAATCGCCTAAAATGTTTCAATTTAGGTCATGATATCAACAGAGGTAATTACAGGTAGAGAATAGTGCCGTTTAAATTAGGACGAAAAGTGAGCACATAAATTGTTTGACGTAACATGAATGACTACAAATTGAGCGTTGGTCAAGTCAGTAAGAGTGGCAATGAGATGTAGAAATTAAATCGGGTGGGGGTAGAGAACAGGAAGTCGAAAATGTAAAATATTACAACTGTAAAGACAAAATAATAGGAATGAAGAGACGGAAAGAAATAGAATTTACCTGTCGGGTATTAAAATAGATTACATCCATTGCAAGTGTAGTGATTGAACGAACGTCTTCTGTATGCAGAGTTCAGGGCTTGGCAAGTGAATCGCCATTGCTTCTGCATTTTGAAAAAGTCTGATTCGTACACCTTTAGGCAGCCTACTTCTTATTCTGTAGAAGACTTTGAAGTTTGTTTGGGGTGTAGCTTGGTGTCCGGAATCTATCATATATTCTAAAGTAGACCTGCGCGGGCATCGATTTTCTCCATTGTAAAGCCATGCTGGTAAGTGTTTGGTGATACTTTTGGAAACCGAACGATGGGTATGGCCGACATACCTGGCTCCACCCGAGCAGGTGAATTGGTAGATACACCTCTACTCAGTCTCTACCTGTGATCACCTCTGTCACAATCCCGACCTAAGTCGAGACATTTTAGTCAGTTATATTACGTCATCTAACTTACTAACTCAATCTTACTTTAGTTGATGTCCGATTACTTTAGCTGGTGTTCCTCAAGGTGCTGTTCTTTCTCCTTTTCTGTTTTCTTTTTTCTTACATGACTTGCCCCATTCTGATGTAGCCACTTTTGTCAAGTTTGCTGATGACCACTCTGTCTCCATGCCTGTCAACTCTCAGTCAGACTGTTCCATATTAAATAACTTTCTCTCGGAAATTAGTCAGTGGTCCTCTTCAAACGGTCTTAAGCTGAATCCGTCTAAATGTCAGGTAGTAAATTTTACTTTCAGACGAAAAAGTGACCTTCAACAACTAGCTAGCTCACATGGTCCCACTATCATAGACGGCATAGAGGTTGAAACTACATCAGATGTCAAGTACCTTGGACTGAGTATTTCCTCCGATCTTTCCTGGTCGTCTCACATCTTGCTAGTGACTAGAAAGATGTTTCGCTTAACGTTCTACCTTAGGAAGTTTAGGCAGTCTGGTATAAAGCAGTCTGTGCTTTCTCAGTTTGTCAATTCCTGTATTACACCCATCCCTCTTTACTGCTCCCCATTAATCTTTCCTGGACTACTTAAGAAAGACTTTGCTTCGCTGCGTAGGGCACTAAAAGCTGTTAGTAGGGGAAGTGGGATATCGTTAAACCAACTGGTTAACACCATTGTGGATAGACATATAATGTCATGTAAGAAACTAGCGAATACTATATTGTCAGACCCTGAGCATCCTCTCTATACACAGCTCTCTCCTTGCATTTCATCTGATAGAACTAGAAGCAACTATAGGAGGCTATATGCTAGGACTACCAAGTATAAAAACTCCACAATACCTTATCTGGCACAGCTGTTATGTGATGAGAAAACTGTTAGGCATGACATGATCAATTTACTGCGGCACTCTAACAAATAGTTCCCATTAGCTTTTGTTCTCCTTTCTTTGTTACTATTATATTGCTGCTCATATATTCTATTACAGACTAATTTTATATATCGTATCCTGTGGTGCACTGTTTAAATATGGGAATGTAATGCTGTTCTTTTTTATTTTATTTCTTTTATTTCTCTTTTTCTTTTTGTTGTTGTTGCTTTATATTTCTAAATCCTTATAAAATTTATGAGGTAATTAGATGCAATATTGTAATGAACGCTGAAAATTCCATACCTGTACCACAAATACTGTTTGGAATAAAGCCATTATTATTATTATTATTAACCTTGTTTCTATATTGGATCATTCTTGTATTACCTGATTAATTATCAAAACTTGACAAATCTCATGTATTCAATTCATGGATAATCCCCATCCAGGCATTAATGAAAACAAAACACGTAGATCAGCGAAGAGTCTCTTTTCGGCGAATTCATCTTCTTAGCTGTACAATCGCAAATATATATGCATTGTTTTGTTTGTATGTGTACATTAAGTTTGTCAAACAAAGTTACAATTGGTTAAGGTTAATTTTAACTAAACAAGTGAAGGTTGGTAATACAGGTCAAGAAAACTAGGGTAGTAACAAAGGTGATGAGATGTCAGAAACAGTTGTAATAATAATAGTGAGTTTTACTCAGGATGCACATAGAAACAAAGTAGAAATTATGTAAGAGATCTAAGTGGATACAAGAATTACAATTGCTTAAGGTTATTTTAACTAAACAGGTAAAGGTTGGTAATATAAGTCAAGGCAATTAAGTGCTAGGATAGTAACAAAAGTGATGAGTTGTCACAAACAGTTGTTAAAAGAAGTTATGCAATAATAATATGAATATTTTGATGGGTGAGTTTTACTCAGGATGCACATAGAAACAAAGTAGATAATACGAAACTATGTAAGAGATCTAAGTGAATACAAGAATTATAAGCAACTAAGGAACAGGCAAAGAAACAAAGTTAAGTTATCAGAATAAAATAAATAAAAATCAAAAATCAAAACATTGTTACCATGAGAGTAGAAGTGGTTGAGTAATCTTCTTTTGTATGCACAGCTCCGGTTTTTCCATGTGAATAGCTAGAGCTTCAGCGATACAGAGGAGACGAAACCGTATTGCCTTTGATAGGTTGTTCTTGACTCTGTAGATTACTCTGAAGGAGGCGTTCATTGAAATGCAATGATCAGTGCTGACCAGGTGTTCAATTATCGCACTCCTTATTGCACCAGTATTGCCTTTTCGCAACCATGCTGGATAGTGTTCTTGAATCCTCTTGGACAGGATGCGCGTCGAACGACCGATGTACGTGGCTCCACAGCAGCAGGTGAACTGGTATATGCACATAGAAGTGGCCAGATGCGGGATCTTGTCCTTGAGGCTTCTACAGATTAGTGGGCGGCTGGAGAACACTATTCTTAGCGTTGCTGCAAAGAATGTTCTTCTCAGAGATGATGTGATCCTTCTCTAGAGAATATCGCTTGCTAAATCTCCCTTGAAATCCAAGTTCATGTAGATTTTCTTTTTAGGCGCAGTCAAAGTTTCGTTTTTCCGAATTATTGGTTTCATATTTTTGTCGATAAATCTTATTGGGTAACCATTCTGGATGAATATTTCTCTCAGAATATCTAATTCTGTTTCCACAACGTCGGGACTACAGATGCGTCGGATGCGGGAAGCAAGTGATTTAATTAAATTCCGCTTTTGTTGAATAGGCACCCAGCTATAGAAGCTTGTTAGTTGACCATTCCACGTAGGTTTTCTATGGACTGATCTTCTTAGGCTCCCATCAGCTCTTCTTGTCAGTTCCACATCAAGAAACGGAATTTTCGACTCGTTTTCCATTTCAAGAGTGAATTTTATTGCTGGATGGCAATCGTTAAATGTCTTCAGCAGTAGATTGGGGCCGTTGTTGTTGTCACAAATAATGAAAATGTCATCCACGTATCTTTTGTACAGTTGCAAATTGTCGATACTTGACTTTAGTGAACCTCTCTCGAGGCTTGCCACGAAGCAGTCTGATAGTAGTGGACCCAACGGAGATCCCATTGCAATACCATCCTTTTGTCTGTAGATAGTGTCGTTGAATGTGAACTGGACGTTCAGAGTGCATCTCAATAATAAATCTCATGTACACGCGCGCACAAATAATTATCTATAAATGCGATTGTACAGCTGTGTGAATGAATTCTCCGAAAAGAGTGTCTTCGCTAAACGTCTTCTCTTCTTCATATGACTCAATGGGGATTTTTAATATCTTGAAATCTTAAATTTAGAGTTTCGTGAGAATATTACTAAAAACTATGGAGTACTGGGCAGATATTTGGTCCTAGTGGAGAGCTCTTCAGAAGTGCTCAGCCATGAACCCATTAGCGATTGAACCCGGGAGCTTCATGTTACAAACCGAGCCCGTTGATGATTGAGCCAATCACGAGAAAATTCTCATTTTTGTAAATTCGCGATACTGCTCTACCGCAAATCAATACCATTGATGGGCATTCATTACAACTGAAAATCTGGACATCAGACTCCATTCCATTGAGGCAGGGTGAAAGTTTATTGCTGGTGGAGCCCATCCACCAGTCCTAATTAACTTTAAGGTCAGAAATTAGAGAGGCATTGAAACCAGTTAGGAAGGAAATCTGTATTTCGGCACTCTTTATTCCCCCACGCATATTGAAAAAAGCAAAGCTTTCATTTCTTAAAACCAGCCCTTTATCACTTGTCTGCTGACTAGAAAAGTCTTTTAACTGATGAGTGAGAGGTGGTCATCAAATATGAGTATATATTTCTCGACTTGATTGACGCCAGTAGGTAAACGTTCTTCTTCTATAAGCCACTTATCATTAAACTCAATGCTTAAAATCGATAAACTACAAAAAGAACAGCTATTCTCCGCCTTTTACTTTCCATTTATTCTCCTGTCAGTAGTTATTTATGTATAGTGTAATGACAGAATACTCTCCACCGACAACTTAGGTGGTCTGAGATCGATTTGCGGCCTACTCACTGTTAAATGACATCTACTTTACTAGCCGACAGTAGGGCCGGAAAATAGGGAAGTTTCTTTTATAGATCAAAATGACTAAGGTGGATAAGCTATGGTAGACTGAAAAATAAAACGTGAGCACAATTGTGAGTTGGATACAAGCACTTATAGCAGTCTAAGTAAATAAAAAGTAATAAATACTTAGACTATAATTTATCCCACCCAGAATCTGTAAAGTTAGGCTTTATTAAATGTCAATAAAATTGGGCCATGAGGAGTCGGGAGAAATAAATACTGAAAAATATTACCGATGAATGACTACCCATCGGAACTAATTCAAAAAAATCAATGAAGACCCATAGTAAAAATAACAGTGGTAGTGAAAATGATGAAAGCAACACGCATAATGTAGAATTCCGAGCCCCTGTAGACTACTGCCGTATAAAGAAGGAATATCAGAAGCCCTACTTAGGATTCCTAATCAGCTTGGAATTAGCAGGACATTTGAACCAAGCAACCCAAACACTCAGAGACAAATTTTGTTTGGTTTAAGGACATGATAGATCCAATTAAGAAAGGTAATATAATTTACCAAATACCATGTAACGACTGGAAGATATGCAAGCGAAAAGCAACAAGTTCGTAGAAGAAGCATCAAAGATAGGTCTTCAGGTGAACATAGAGAAAACAAAGGTGATGATGATTCCTGGACAACACCGCCAACAGCAACAACAACAACAGACAACAATCAGCATAAATGGAAGGAACCTGAAAGAAACAACCTCTTTTACCTACCTGGGAAGTATCGTTTCAACTACAGGCGGAACTGACGAGGATATCAAAGCAAGAATCGGAAAAGTAAGACAAGCTTTCACTACTCTTAAGTCTGTGTGGAGATAAGCAGCACTCAGCATCAAAAATATGATCCCGATTTTCAACTCCAATGTGAAGTCAGTGCTACTATACGGATCAGAGACTTGGCGTGTCATAAAGACAGCCTCAAACAAACTACAGGCCTTCATTAACAGATGTCTTCGCTCAATACTCAAGATCAGATGGCCGGTCAGAAAAGAGCAGCAACAGAGATCTCTCGGAATGAGCGAACCAACCAGGAACCGATTGTGAAGATGGATTGTTCAAACTCTGAGGAGACCATCAAGTGACATTACTAGACAAGCCCTTGAGTGGAACCCGAAAAAGGGCCAGGTGAAGACTCTAGCAGAGAACCGAACGCAATGAAGACGTGTGGCTGAAGCCCTATGCTCCTCTAGGAATTAAAGGAAACAATAATAATAATAATGTAACGACTGTGGGGTCAATCTTATAGGCCAGACTTGTAGCTTAGGATCAGTCAGATTAGCAGAACATTGGAATTTAGCTATATCTCGAATGATTGATAGTACTAAGTTCAAAAACCTAGAAAAGAACTCGACCATTACAATGCATCCACTTGCATGTAACAACACCGTATTTTGAGGTGGAGTAAGCGCATTAAAAAGTGATATAGTTAAGTGGGGAAATAGCTTAATTAATGAATCTTTAGTCACCAACTGGGTAACAAATTCGTAAGACGGAAATGACTCAACGCCTATACCGGATATCAGGAAAATTGCAACAGACAACAAGGGCAAGAGAGAGAAGTGATAGATAAAGCAAATCATGAAACTGTGTGAATACATTGATATGATTAAGAGGATTAAATTTTGTTTGAAACGTCATCAAGTCATTAACCTTTGTATCAGTGTGTGCAGTAAGTTATATAAATTAATCGAATATGGAATTATATTCTACCATGGTACTCAAATTCTACTCTTGCAGTAGTTACAGAATCGGCGGAAACCAAAGAGTACGGGATGATTATTTCGTCTTATTTCATACATTTGGTTCCCTTGATAAATTTCGATAGAGAAAGAAAGACCAGATTTGCAGTATAAAATGATATCATTCTATTTCACAGGTTCTCATCAGCTGCAAACTACCTGAAATTACAGTGGTTATAATTAATAACATTTCATACTTCATTGTTTGAAAGGTAATACAGAAAGCATTATAAGATAAACGCATCCGGAATATAAGGATTAAAATATTTTGTAGCTTAAGTTACCATCAATTTATATACTATCAATCTATGGCAAAAAGAAAGAAAAAGGGGGGGGGTGAGAGCAGACAGAAAACAGAAAAATCTAATAAACAGTGTCAACATGGCAACTCAACAAGGTCAAAGTTCATCAATTTGAAAACTTGCTTAGTGAGTTGAACTCACTAGTGTCTATGAGTAATCACTGTAATGAAAGTGATATGGTTACCAAGGGAGTGAGAGATTGACTACACTCTCTTTCAGACCAAACTTATGCACACAGAAAGAGAGTGTAGTCAATCTCTCACTCCCCTGGTAACCATATCACTTTCATTACAGTGATTACTCATAGACACTAGTGAGTTCAACTCACTAAGCAAGTTTTCAAATTGATGAACTTTGACCTTGTTGAGTTGCCATGTTGACACTGTTTATTAGATTTTTCTGTTTTCTGTCTGCTCTCACCCCCCCCCTTTTTCTTTCTTTTTGCCATAGATTGATAGTATATAAATTGATGGTAACTTAAGCTACAAAATATTTTAATCCTTATATTCCGGATGCGTTTATCTTATAATGCTTTCTGTATTACCTTTCAAACAATGAAGTATGAAATGTTATTAATTATAACCACTGTAATTTCAGGTAGTTTGCAGCTGATGAGAACCTGTGAAATAGAATGATATCATTTTATACTGCAAATCTGGTCTTTCTTTCTCTATCGATATTTCGTCTTAGTTTAGACGTTTCCCCGGAATACGCTGTCATGACGCAGTCTTAGATTGAAGCAGGTATACTCAAGTTAAGGCTCCATCACGTTGAACATTCAGCCACTAGTACTGAATCCTAAATACTGTTACTCGATTTCCGTGTCAGTGACTAGTCTAACAGATCAATGAGTCTAACTAGTTGAAGTGCGTCGGCGGCACAGCAATTAGGACGCTCTCTGACCATGCATATGGTCCATGGTTCGATCCCCTGCCAACGAACACCTGATATCAATGGTCGGCCTGCGAAATTTAGGCTACCGATATTACATGCTGAAAGTGCCATACTTGTACCAAAAATACTGTGTGGAGTCAAGCTATAATAAAATAAAAAATTTTAAGAAAAATTTAAAAATATATCCGCCTATGTTGCGTCAGCTGACAGAAATTAAAATTCACAGACCCTGAAGTTCAAATCCATTGGCATAAAACTTAAGAAATTCATCACGTAATCTGAAGGTTCTGGTCTTAGCTGATCAACACTTGAAAGTATCCAAATATTCAGATTCACTGAATCTTTAAAACAAAAGTTTACTGGTGAATGTCTCGTTTTGATATTGTTTCAACTCCCAGAAATCAATATATATCAAGGAATACTCATGATAGATCTTAGGCAAAAGGCGGTTGCAGACAAGAAAATGTTCTTTTCGACAAAATCATTAACTAGGCTGTAAATTCATATTTAGATATATGTACATATGTACTATTTGGTTGAGAAAGTTCCTGAATTATTTCCGCTTGGGGGTAAAGTTGACAAGATTACAAATAGGAACTGAAAACACGTAACTAACGGAATATATATATCTAGGGCTTGACATTTTGGATCTTTAGTGACTCACCTATGCTCATTTGGCTCGATCTGACCTTCTCTCCAAGAAAACCTAATGGAAGATGGTTTCCTATCGTAGATTCCTAAGACACGAACCTAAAACCAAAGAAAGCCTTCGAAAAGGCCCACGAAACAATGTTGCTGTCTAATCCCCAATTTAAAAGTGATATAGTGAGGCAGAAACTCTCTGGAAATGGCTTCCGAAATCTCCCAGTAAAATATATTTCACCATCTGCCTAAGATTAACATTTCCTTGCGAGGAACTATTCAGCAGGCATGCTAAATACAATCTGTAGCTCTGGGACACTTCAGCATGCATATACCAGTTCACTTGCCCTTTTGGAGCTGAATATATCGGCCATACTCTTCATCCGCTTGTAAAACGCGCTTGAGAACACTATCCAGCCTATCTAACAAAGGGAGAGGGTAGATAATGCATACAGCCTCGCTACAGAGAGCATTCGCTGTATTCATCTCCATTTAAAAAGTCCCTTAAAATCAAATACAATATATCATCAAACCTGACAAAGGGAGTCAAATCAGAGCATCTGGGAAAGACCGAGGCACAAGCAAACCAAAAATTAAAGCCCAAGCTGTGTATTGAAAAGAATTTCGTCCAACTTTTATCTCAACCGTGGCCATCATAAAAATTCAATTCTGTCAGTAACGATTCTCCTATTGTGTCCCTCAATCAAGCTTTATGTTTATTTCTGTTATTTCCACGTATTTGATTTCCTCATTTGCACTTATTATTATTGTTCTCATGGGTTCCAAGTGGAACATAGCGCTCCAACAGCGCGTCTGCATTTTTTTCTATTCACCGTGGTCCCCTTTAGCTGGATTTGACGTTCACTCATAGTCTGTGATCTCCTCCGAACACGATCTCCTCCATGTCACCCTCCTCACTGGTTCCATTAGAGTGATCACCTGGTGAGCGACATCATTCGACAGTCTCCTCAACGTATGCCCAATCAATCAGTCCTAATTTTCTTCCACATATTTGTTAAGCGACAGGTTCTTGGTTGGTTTATTGACAGAAGTTTTTGTTACTGATTCTTTCTGGCTGTCCATCTCATCTACAGAATAGGGCTAGTGAAGACAGCTGTTTTTAAAATTTGCCAGCCTACTAAAAATGCTTCTCATGACGCATTGTACAAGTTTCTGACCCATATAGAAGAAGTGACTGACTTCAAATTTATGTTGAAAATCCGAATTCTCTTTCTTATGCTGTAGAGTGCAGATTTCTGAAACGATTCACGATTGATGAGTGTTTGTCTTGCCTTTGCAATTCTGCTTGGTTTTGACATAATCAGGCATTCCACCGGTAGTTGAATCGATGCTGCCTGGCCGGATAAGTGAAGGCTTATAACCTCTTTCTAATTTTTTCCATTTATAGTGATGGGTGCTGGTTGTTGTTACTGGTGGTGCTTGGGTATCTCCATCAATTCCCTCTTCCCTAAGTTAACTTGAAATTCTGTTTTTTTGCTCCCTGACTCTTCGGCAAGTTTGTTGGTTTTTTGCCTGCAAGTGTTCTAACTTATACGACATTAGATATAAATCATCCGCGAAGTGGAAACCTTTTAGAGTATTCTTATCGACCCAGCGTATTCCAGTCTTCTGGCTCCCAAAGTCCAGATGTGCGTGCATACCCGTTTGAACTACTTTGCTTTTATCCCACCATCCTGTTAATTGTATAATTTCATACATTTGGTTCCCTTGATAAATTTCCATAGAGAAAGAAAGACCAGATTTGCAGTATAAACTGATATCATCATTCTATTTCACAGGTTCTCATTAGTTGCAGCAAACTACCTGAAATTACAATGGTTATCAATGATGACATTTCATACTTCCATGTTTGAAAGGTAATAGAGAGAGCATTATAAGATAAAGGGATCTGGAATACAGGTACCACAATTTTTAGTTTAAGTTGCCATGATTTTATATATTATCAAACTATGAAGAGAACTAGGGAGGGGGGTGAGAGAAGACAGAAAACAGGAAAACTTCGTAAATTGATTACAAAGAGAAGTATTCAGCAGTTGAAAAGAAGAAAGTGTTCATTTGCCTCCCATGCAAATGGAGAGGCAGTATCACAAAAGATTGATTAGAGGATAAAAGGAGCAATAAAGAGATGCTTCTCTGCAGCTAAGCTGATGACAGTATACAGCACTACATGCTCTATAAGCCAATCAAAACTGGATAAGTACCTTGCTGATGTTACCTCCAACTGCATTTAGAAATTTACGTGCACCCTTGTGGATACGGGTCATTTTGTCGGGATTTCCAAATCCTTCAAAAATATTAAGCATCCAAGGACAGCGAATCTGCCACGATTTGCTGAAGCAATTGCAATCAAACGTCTCAGACCAAACTTATGCACACAGAAAAAGGGTGTACTCAGTATCTCACTCCCTTGGTAACCGTATTATTTTTATTACACTGATTAGTCATACACGCTAGTGAGCTCAGCTCAATAAGCAAGTTTTCAATTTGATGAACTTTAACCTTCTTGGGTTGCCATGTTGACGTACAAGCGAACACTGTTTAAAAGATTTTTCTGTTTTCTGTCTTCTCTCACCCCCCATTTGTTTTTCACAGTTTGATAGTATATAAATATATGGTGACTCAAACTAAAGCCAATTTTAATCCTTATATTCCGGATGCGTTCATCTTATAATGTTTTCTCGATAACCTTTCAAACATTGAAGTATGAAATGTTATTATTGATAACCATTGCAATTTCAGGTAGTTTACAGTTAGCTGATGGGAATCTGTGAGAAAGAATGATGGTATAATTATATATTGTATTATTATTACTACATTTCAGTTCCTAGTTCAGAGAACTTCCATACCCATTTGCTATGCATATACGCGAATGTATGGCCTAGGTGGTCGGTTCTTCGAAAAGAGAATTCTCTTAACTGTAACCGTCTTTTTAAGTTATATATATATAATAATAACTTACTTTATTCCAAAAACAGTACTTGTTATACAGAATGGAATTTTCAGCATTAATCACAATATCTTGCATCTGATTTCCTCAAATTATAAATAAAATCAATCACACAGACAATTTTCCACATTTACAATAGGGGTAATATAAAAAATAACATGCAGCATAGAAAATGGAAATAATAATAATGATAGCAGCTAAGGTAATGATAATAATACAAGTGGAAATTACCGTGGGCTTGTTTCACACAGTATTGTTGATGCGGTATACAAATCCTTGCATGATTAAAAATATTGAATATAATGTTCTGTTTACATGATATGGTTAGAGGAAAAACAAAGATTACAGCAGTCTTAGAGATAAGTCGGTGTTTGCAGTTATGAAAGTAAAAACAAAGAATCAACAGGACCATAAATATAATAGAAATAATAAAAGTAAAACTTGAAGGTATATAAGGATGGATGGAGGAGATTGTTTATTTACTAGGTGAAAAAAGGTTAGTCAATTCTTGCCTGACACTATTTTCATAACATAAAAATACGTGCCAAGTATGGTATCATAGAATTTTTATACTTAGACGTGCGAGCATACAGTTTTCTGAAGTTACTTCTTGTTCTACCTGAAGAGATGCAAGGTGAAAGCTGAGGGTGAAGTGGATGCTCCAAGTCAGACAAAATCCCTTTAGCAAATTTACTGCACGAAGTCAAGTGCCTATCGACAACGACGTTAACTATGTAGTCCACTGGGACACCACTCATCCTACTGACAGTCTTCAGCATTCTACGAATTGTGACAAAGTCCTTTTTAAGCAAACCCTAGAAAGAATAAGGGTGAACAATAAAGAAGAATAGGTAGGATGCAAGAGTTTATGAACTGTAAGAGGAGGGGTTGAGTAATACCCGAGTGCCTTAACTTCTTAATGTAATACATACATATATATATAATGTTGAAATTGCAACCAAATTATAACAAGTAATCACTTATTAAAGTTTTGTCTACCTATTCAGTCCATCCCTTAAGTGAAATCTCCATACATTCTTTATATTTTACTCTATTCGTGTCGCATTCATTCTTTTACTTGACAAGTTTTACAAAATGAAACAAAAGAAGGAGAGATAGAAAGAGAAAATAAAACACATTTCAAAAATCCTGTCAAAAATGGACAGGAAGATATTACTACTACTACTACTACTACTACTACTACCAAACTGATAGATGCAATCATGACAGAAAGATTTTATAACATGTAGCATATTTTCTAATGAAAGGCAAGTTTACGAAGGATTAAAAAAGATTGACCATTTTAAACGTCTTCAAATTGAAAACCTCACGTGAAACGTCAAATTGCATCAACTTGTATGCCTTTAGGGATCTAAAATCATCTTACATCTCTATTTGTTAAAGGGATATATACATATATATGTATATATTATTGCGATGACATTCACTCTGTTGCGTATGATGAACACGACTACATTCCCTGCATTTAATTTATTTCGCCTCCCCCCTCCCACCGCGCCCTAAAAATACCTGATGTTGGTTGGCATTCAGATGAATTTTGTCTCTCTCTAAAAATGACAGGAAACGACCAGAAAACTGTCAAATTTGCGCAATATCGAAACATTGAAGTCACTGTGAAAAATTAAGGCGATTTCGAATGAGCAACATTCTCTTGCTTAACTGTCTATCGGGTTATCCTACCACCAGCTGGCCGATTAGGTTCTATAAGGAGCTGTGAATTTCAGGATTTTACGTATTCTCAGATCACAGATCTATACAACTGGATGTTATGCATATATAAATATATATATTCAAGTATTAGATGACAGGAATTTGATTGGTTACAGGATTTCATCATGAGCTGACATCAGTTAGAGAACCATTGAAAACCAACAAGGAGTACTGGACGGACAGTTGTTTCATCCTAGTTTGAGACTTTTTATCAGTACGCACACACTGAGGCTAGAACCCATGACCTTCTAGTTACAAGGCCGGCCCACAGACCATTGAGCCACTGGAACCTGACTGAATGTCCAGCCCATTAACTCCAACTTGTACCAATTCACGTCATAGCGTGGCTTGCACTAGGCAGTATTACCACTGGCAAGTATTAGTCTTCACACTCAAGTTGCTGTACCCTAATGGTCATGAATTCCGATAAGAGCCAAGCAGGTCTCGAGTTCGAACCCTGGCAGTGGGTGCATACTTATGAAGAGTCCCAAACTAGGGCAAAACGGCTATCCAGTACTCCCTGTTAGTTTTCCAGTTGTTCTCTAAGTGATGTCAGCTGAATATTATTATTCTTTTAGTTCCCTTAGGTTCCAAGTGGATCATAGGGCTTCAACTGCACATCTCCACTTGCTTCTGTCTTCTGCTGTACTTTTCACCTTCATCCATGTTATTCCAAACTGTTTCAACTCCTCTTCACACAATCTCCTCCATGTCACCCTTGGATGTCCCACTCACCGCTTCCCTTTCGGGTTCCACTCGAGGGCCTGACGCGCGATGTCACCCAACGGCCTCCTCAGCGAGTGTCCAATCCATCTCCACTTTCTCCTGCATATTTGTTGGGCGATTGGTCCTTGTTTTGTCAGCTCATAATTAAATATATTTATCCTACTGTATAGCGTTAGGGGGATTTATTTTCCCCACCTACCGAATTGCAATCTTCATTAGCTAACTCCTAATAGTTAGTGAAATGAACATTTACGCAATGAAGAATACATCTTTATCTATGCAGAAAAACTATCACAACAGCGTAATTAAACGGTAGCTGATTAGTCGGTGATGTTCACTATAGATTTCTTCCGGAATCTCAGCCTAAGGACATTACATCTTCATACTGAGCAAAAAATTAATTTGTTATAATTCCCTTGAATTCCGAGTGTATCGTAAGGGCTTCAAAAGCACATCACCGTTTCATCCTCTTCTTTACATGCTTCTTTCGCTGGCTGCGTGGTTGTTAGTAAGCTCTCATCTCCATCTCATATGATATTCTGGATGTCAGCATCAGATTTTCACCTAACTCATCGTTTCCCATACATGTTCCCCTCGATGGTTTGCCTTTCGCATCATGTCACTTAACATTCTGCATAGCTTGTGTCTAATCAATCTCCATATCCTTGTGTTTATTTGTTTGGCGATAGTTTCTTGGTCGACTCGTTAACAGAGTTCCTAGTTGCTTCCTAGTCAGACATCTGATCTCCAGTATGGGGACTGCGAAGGGACAGATGTTGGTGGAAGTCTTCAACAGCCTATTGGAAGTGCTTTCCTTGACGCGCCGACCAAGTCTCCGAAATATGTAGAACAAGTGGCTTTTCAAAATCCGACCCCTTAAGATCATAATCTTTATCTTTTTTTATACGATTGAAATAAGTATAAACATCATAATTATTTCTATAGTATTCATAGGTGAAAAATTCACAATACATGAAGATGTATTTTAAAAATTCAAAACAAAAACGTTGACGTAGCAAATTTGTATGCTTCTTCCGTCTTTTCATTCTAAGAGGCGAAAAAAGATAATATTGACATATATATATATATTCAAGTATTGGTTTGGTAGGGATTTTGTTTGATTGCATGGAGGATTTCATCATGAGCTGACATCAGTTAGAGAACCACTGGAAAACCCGGGAGTACTGGACAGCTGTTTCGTCCTAGTTTGGGACTCTTGATCGGTACGCCCCCACCGCGATTCGAACCCAGGACCTTCTGGTTACAAGGCGAGCTCGTAGACCATTGAGCCACTGGGACCCGATCCAATGGTCTTTGAATTCTTACTTCTGCCAATTCAAGACATAGCGCGACCATTTTGCAATGTCTTCTTAGATGAGTTACTGCCTCATCTTCAACCTGCTGTACCCTACTGGTCACGGCTTACCACTAGAACCCCAGGTTAACTGCCTGAATAGGGCCAGTCACTAGTGAGCATCAGATTAATTTTCAAGTATTGGTTTGGTAGGGATTTTGTTTAATTCAAGGACCATTGGATCGGGTCCCAGTGGCTCAATGGTCTACGAGCTCGCCTTGTAACCAGAAGGTCCTGGGTTCGAATCGCGGTGGGGGCGTACCGATCAAGAGTCCCAAACTAGGACGAAACAGCTGTCCAGTACTCCCGGGTTTTCCAGTGGTTCTCTAACTGATGTCAGCTCATGATGAAATCCTCCATGCAATATATATACATATGTTTCGTTCATAAATAAAAAGACGCCTTAGGACTGGAAAATAATTTGTGCATTTTTCAGGCGCACAGACTGTTACTAGTACTGGTTACGGATGGACGTGATGGTGTATGCTTGTATTCTAGTTAGCTGAGGACCAGGGTGTGGAATTCTGTGATGCTGGAGGTTCTGGCATATGAGTACTTATGTTCATTGAGTATCCACATCAAGCACAGTGCCGATGTGAATGGCCTGTCGAAGGGTGGGTTGTTCAGGTTGATTAGGGAGGGGAGGACAGTACGAGGGGGAGACCTAGCAGATAATACAAATGTTCCGTAACACAAAGCTGGGATTTGAGGATTTTCATCTTGAGCTGACATTTGTTAGAGAACCAGTGGAAAACCTGGGAGTATTAGACAGCTGTTTCCTCAGCCTAGTTTGGGACTCTTCAGCAGTACGCACCCACCGGGATTCGAACCCAGGACCTTCTGGTTACAAGGCGAGCTCGTATACCATTAAGCCACTGGAACCCAATCCCATGGCCAGTGCATGAATTCTAACTTCTGCAAATTCACGACATAGCGCGACCCCTAGCCAATGTCTTCTGTGGCGAGTATTTGTCCTCACACCCGACCTACTGCACCCTAATGGTCACGAATTCTCACTAGAACCCCAGGTAACTACCTACCTACAAAGCCGGGACCCGACGGAAACCCGTTAGAGTCAGAGCTGAAGCTGATGAATCTACTTTGTCGTGTACTCCTTACAGTGGATTAAAAGTCCGAGTTGCGACTGAAGACTTCCGGGTTCATCGAGAGTGTTCCAGATCCCATTTTCTCAGCAACTACAGCTGGTTAATTCTGCACAATCCATAGACGTTGATGAACCAGAGAAAAAGGTGATCAAATAGCTGTTGAAGACAACGGTAGCAGCAAGAGAGACTTTTTCCATAGTTTGGTTTTTAAGGGTTTGTTATGTTTTTACGAGTTGATCACGGACTGATATCAGTTAGAGAACCATTGAAAACCAGGGAGTACAGGACAGCTGCTGTTTCATCCTAGTTTGGGAATCATCGGCAGTACGCACTCACTGGGATTCGAACCCAGGACCTTCCGGTTACGAGACTATTGAGGTCGCGCTGAATCACGAATTGGTAGAAGTTAGAATTCATGTACTGGCCATTCAATCGGGTCCCAGTGGCTGAATGGTATACCAGCTTGCTTTGTACTCGGAAGGTCCTGGGTTGGAATCCCAGTGGGTGCGTACTGCCGATGATTCCCGAACTAGGATGAAACAGCAGCTGTCCTGTACTCCCTGGTTTTCAATGGTTCTCTAACTGATATCAATCCGTGATCAACTCGTAAAAGCAAGAGAGACACCAAAAACGAACTAGCGGGAAAGAGAAATCTCAGATTTGCAGCAAGAGGTCGCGGAGCTAAGAATGAACGTCAAGTGCTTTGAATATGGCAAAATGGGATACGAGATGAAATACTGCCTAAAAAGACGAACTAGTCTATCACTCCTCTATTTGATACTTTTTTGTACTGTTGAACATCTCTTATATATTACTGACGAATGTTGTCAGTAGTACACGTCACACTACTACTAATATGGCTACATTGGATAATTTAAGGCCGGCTATAAATATGTCTGGGCTTCAGTAATATACGTCTGTCATCATAATAAATTTCAAAATTGGAGATATGAATAATACCCATTGTTTATCGAACTGATCTGTGTACTTCTGTGAAACAGCACTTTTTATTACACACACAATAGATGTGTACTTAGATTAAACCTTCACCAGTTTTACACATAGACACACGCATATACACACTGTCACTGTCCATGTCTAACATTTAAATTAAGAAAAATATTTTCAAAAAAGAAAGAAACACCCCTCTACATTTGTACTTCCTAAGATCCCCTCCGGCATGTTCTTATCTCTAGTGTGTCTCGGCAGCAGCAACAGCCATCGCAGCAACAACGACAATAAGAAAAAAAACAGCGAAAGAAAGGAATACCATTTGTAGATCAAATTGTCTGTCAATTACTGAATAAAATATGCTGTTGAAATTTTGTAGATTGAAACTGTTGAAATCAAAAAAAGGCGGGTAACGAAAAATAAAATAGCTACCTACATCCGAAAATAATAATCATATGCATCGTTTGTCAAGTGCTTTTTGTGTGCAGAATTTTTAAAAATAAATTTTTCAATGTTAATACTAAACAATGATTATGATTTATTTGATTCAATTTTAGATTTTCCTGCCGATTGATTGGACTGAAATGCTCGGTCTCAGGTTGATATGTCGGCTTCTTGTGTAAATGCTTCGACGATGTCTGGGCATATAGTTGTAAGCTGATTGGCAGATGGTGACTAGCAGTGGAATCCAGGATGCGCATTTCGTCCTATTCGGGACCTGCATTCCGCAGTGAGTGATGATGTTCCCATCTAGGCCGAATGCAATGCCTATAGTTTCAAACACCAAAGCATTGTCCGCTAGACCACATGGGCCATGAGAGTCACCACTTGCGAAACGGGTTTCCACTGACACATTGGTGGGAAACGCTTTAGTTGCCAAGTTAAACTCTAGACACCAATAACTACCAATCAGCGAACGACGTCAAATTATCCAATGAGATTCACGAACGCAGTTCAATGTTGTAAAGCGCTTGATTCATTTCACTGCGTGCCATTACAAGGTTACGTTTGCGATTTAAGGAGGATAGTGTCTTTCATTATTGCCTGGGCTAAGGCTTGCTTCTAAAGGAGAGGAGTTGTCCGTGTGGTGGTGTAATGACTCTAAAAAGCTACACCAGATCAACTGATGGATTTGTCCATCGTTGTGGAATATGCTGGAAGCGAGTTAGTATTAGAGAGGGTAATATTTCGTAGGAAATTTTTTTGCTAGGTCGCATCTCTCCCTAATCCAGATTTTGTATATTTGAAACTACTGGGTACTGAAACAGCCCGTGAGAGCCGCTGCTGCCGAGACGGAGAACAGCCTCGTCTCAACAGTTCAGTGTTACCAGCACTGCAGAGACATCGCCTTCTGGAAAATGGACAAAATTACTTCGTTGTTAGGTGGGGACGACGTAGTAGTCCATGTGGATGAGACAGTGTTGGTGAAGAAGAAATATAACCACGGTCGTCAGAGAGCGAACAACATTTGGGTCATAGGTTTATACGACACGTCCCTCCGAAAAGGGTTTGTTGAAAGAATAGCAGATAGGAAGGCGACTACTCTGGTACCTATTATAAAGCGACTTGTGGAACCGGGATCAATTGTGCATACCGATGATTGGAAAGGCTATGATTCATTGTCATCCCTGGGATACATTCATCACAGAGTGAACCACTCCAGTGATTTCGTGGATCCAGTTACAGGGCCTCATACAAATTCCACTGAAGGATTTATGGGTCGATTGAAAAATAGAATAAGGGCTATAAGTGGATCTCAAAAGGATCTCATTTATAGTCATTTAGATGAATATATGTAGAGAATGTGGTGCGACTTCTATATTGACAGTCCCATGCTGAATTGGGAAATGTTTTTCTCCCACGTTCGAGAAAGATACCCATTGTAGCTGTTTTATCATTTTCTTATGCGTTTTTCTATAAATATACGTTTCCGCTTATCATAAACGCCTCTTTCATGTGATTGGTCCGTTCAAGGTCGTTTGCTGATTGGTTGTTATTGGTGTCAAAAGTTTAACTTTGCCGCTTTAGTGTTTGAAACTATGGGCACTGCGTTCGAGCCTATGTGAGAACATTATCACTCACTGCGGAATGCAGGTACATCTGCTGGCTGACG
Source organism: Trichobilharzia szidati (assembly GCA_944472155.2). NCBI lineage: Eukaryota > Metazoa > Platyhelminthes > Trematoda > Strigeidida > Schistosomatidae > Trichobilharzia > Trichobilharzia szidati. Next base: position 53,445,650 of record OX235277.1, on the reverse strand, counting down.
AGTCCTAAATAGGACGAAATGCGCATCCTGGATTCCACTGCTAGTCACCATCCACCAATTAACTTCGAATGATTATGATGTTGATGGTTATTTCAGTCGATTATAACAAATAAATATTGACATTGTAAAATATACATTCGTCTGGAATCAGTTTTTGGAAATCTTTTGTTGCTAAAACATTATAGAAGAAGACTGTGATTTTCAGCACACAATGTCAGGTCATTTAATGCTTCCATATTGTTTACACACTTCGTGCGAACATCAGTGAAAGCATATTCAACGCGCTACTGCTGACTTTCATCGACGCTCTTCTCCTTTGTTACATAATGAAGATCAGATAGCTGGACAGAAAGGGCAAGGAACAAGGAACTAACTCAGAATTTGTCGCCCTACAAATGGGCAACCAGAAATGGAGGTGGATTGGACATACACTGAGTGGAGCAATGAATTAAATCACGTGCCATTCAGACCCTCAAGACGAATGTAATTCAAATGGGAAACAACGTGTTGAGCCTCTGTCCCAAGGTAACATGGGGGAGATCATGTTAGCAGGAAGAAATGAAAGGTGATTGTCAGGTGTGGAGTTAGATAAAAAAGAAAGGCAGAGAACGAGATAAAGCAGGAATATGCTACATAACCTAGATGTTCCTTACACAAACTATTACAAATAAACTAATAAAGAATACAATTTGGTAGGTAGGAGGACTGAATAACCTAAGTGCTAGACAGTACAGGTGGCCTGTTCAAAATTTGAGCAACCGAAGTACTCCATAATTATGCTTTTTTTTCCTTTACGTCCTCAGTGGAGCATAGGGCTTCAAGCTAGAGGCTTGAAGTTTCAGTAGCAGTGTTGTTTATTTTTAATAAGATGGGATTGCTAGCCTAATGCCCAATCTTCCCTCTTTACTGGTCTTATTACCCTCCTAGCGAGGTAAGGGAATGCATTAGTAGCCAGAGATCGAACCCCGAACCACATGCGTGGTTGGCGAGCATTCTACTAATGTACTACCAACACACTCCTTCATTATGTTGTTTATAATTTCTCTTGTTCAATTTATTTTAATATATCAAAATATGACTTCTAATGGTGTCTTATACTCTAGTGAATGTTTAAAACGTCTATAACACTCTGATGGGAGAAATCTGAAAGAAGCAACCTCCTTTACCTACCCACCTACCTGGAGAGCATCGTTTTAACTACAGGCGCACGAAATGACGAGGATATCAAAGCAAAGATCGGGAAAGCAACAGCACTCAGCATGAAAAATACGATCTGGATTCTTAACTCCAATGTGAATTCAGTGCTACTATACGGATCAGAGACTTGGCGCCGTGTCACGAAGGTCATTTTAAACAAACTACATAGCTTCATCAGCATATGTCTTCACTTAATACTCAAGATCAGATGGCCGGCCAGAAAAGATCATCAACGGGGAGAGATCTCTGGGAGCGGACCAACCCATTGGGAACCAATTGTGAAACAAATATACAGGAAGAAATGGAGGTGGATTGGTCATACCCTGAGAAAACAAGCCATGAAGTGAGTGACATCACACGCCAGGCCGTCGCTCGAGTCGAACCCGGTAGAATATGAAGCGATCGTCAGTGAGAGGGTGACATAGGTGTCATGTGAAGAGGAGATGAAAGCATGTGGGCAGACGTGGAACCAAGTGAAAACATTGGCAAAGATCTGAACGCATTGGTGACGTGCGGCTAAAGCCCTATGTTCCTCTAGGAATTAAAGGAAACAATAGTAATAATATAACACTCTGATTCCCGAGTTTTTACCAAACTTGGGTAAAAGCAAAGCCATGGGTGCCAACGTATCACAATACGTGAGATGAACTTTCCTGAGATTTTTAGTACTACCTGATACTGCCTCAGAAATAGAGACTGTCATTGGGTAAGACAAAATATACTCATACAAATTTTTACAATTGGCTTTCAATTAAATGTTGAACATTTCACGAAGGAGGCAAAGGAGAAATGTTGTAAGCCAAATTGGTTTAGGCTTTAGGTCAAACAGTGATGTGTCAAGCAATTTAATGTCAGTTGCCATTTTACTTGAATATTCTGCACAAAGAGAAATTATTAAGCAGTAATTTGCGCCAGAAATTCCATACATTATATAAACACTATTCAGAATAATGTTATGCAATTAATAGTGTTATCTGAGTTGGTTGGTTTAGTTGCGAAGCTTTCGGCGTCCTTCTGGACAACATCTTCAGCGCCATAATTAGCACAAAGTGAAATGATTTAAATTTCTTCATGAGTGATGTAATTGCGTCTCCTGGTAACCATCTCTACATATGTATTGACCATTTTCTAGTGACTTGGATTTTAAACTTTTTGGTCACCTGATTTACTTTTTATTAGTTGGTATATTTCATCTATATTAACGTGTTTGTTAATTGCATTTTCGCTTGAGTACCAGGCTTCGAGGAATTCTCTGGCAGTACTTTTGGTGTTTCCTCTGTCTAAGATTTTGACATTATCCCAATCAAATTGATGACCATAATTGTCTGTATGCATTGATACTAAAGAATACATATCATGTCTTTTCACGGCTGATTTATGTTCTTGGATTCTGATTCAAAGGGGACGCCCACTTTGGCCGATGTAATACTTGTTGCAGTTCATCCAATTTATTTTGTAAATGGTGTTAATTTTATCCCCCTTTTCTGTTGGATCTTTTGGTTTGCATAATATCGAATTAAGAGATTCTACGAGTTTATGTGCTATATCTATATCTAACGGTTTCAGTATCCTAGCTGTTATTTCAGAGATATTCCTCATGTATGGTAGAATGAATTGCGAATAATTGAAAATCATCCATCTGAGCTACAAATCTTCTCCATTTGTTTCAGAATAATGTTACTATGATTATTATTGTCAAACGTAGGTGTAGGCAACATCCAGTTCAAATGAGTATGGATAAGGAAGTGACTCACTTCTAGCATACGAAATATAATTCCTCATCTGTATGTATGCTCGAGAACACATGAAATAGTCAATGACACCCTTAAGTATGGTAAGAAATAAGCGTGAGTTATATTCACAGCTCGTTATGGAACTTATCCGGGTAACTGGTAGGATAGACATATAAACAGATATATCAGTAGAAAAGTTGAGAATTTTAAATCCCTTCGCTTTTCATTATTGTTATTTCATAGTTTCATATGCCTTACAATTATCAGATTTTCACTGTCTTCATGATTCCAAGCGGGAACTGTTATCTGGTTCTTTTTGCGGTTTTTGTAGACAGACTTCAGGGGGATACCGATCGACATGAAGGTTATATAGGAGGGGAACAAACTGACTGTCAGCAGTTTAGCGCTGTTCATCATACATAACAGATTGAATGTCATCACAACAACAATGAGAACATGGTAATAAATTGCTTGAGTTTCGTTTTGAAATCCTTTGTCTCTACATTAATGGAATGTTACTTTACTGACAGAATTCCATTTAAAATATTCGTTAATGTCGTAGCTGCTTGTGTGGGTGCGTATGCGACGGAAAATGCGGAGTTCTTGTTGCAAAAAATGGTTACTGAACAAAGAATATTCACATTTTCGATAACTTCCTCATCGTCAGGTCCCACAGTTATATATACATAATAGTGAATGAATGAATGAATGAAGGAGTGTTATTAACAACATTGATGTGGTTAGATAAAGCAATAAGAAGACGTAATTTGTCTGAATCGTGTGACGTTGTATTTCCGCAACACATTTTGAACAATCTGATCACACACGGACTTGTCATAGGAATATAAATGAAATCAATAAAGAGTTAAGAGGTGAGAAAATAGACTTAAGTCAAGTTAAAAGGACATATTGAAGGTCAAAATAACAATGAAGATCATTTAACCAAAGCTATGGTATCGAAACAAAATTTACCAAATGAAGGTTTAATGTGATGTCGAATTGTTTTTGAAAGCATAAAGGTGGTTAAAACTCTCTAATTGACAGCTAGGCCTTCCACAAACTTTAGGATACGCCCCAAACACGTTTTACAGATAGGTTTAAAAGATCAGTTAACGTCCCTATTAAATAGAGACAGGATATAAAATTGACGTTGACAGATCTTTTGTAAAACGTGTTTGGGGCGTATCCTAAAGTTTGTGGAAGGCCTAGCTGGCAATTAGAAAGCTTAAACCACCTTTATGCTTTCAAAAACAATTCGTCATCACACTAAACCTTCATTGGTAAATTTTGATTTGATAGTGGCCAAGCTGGAATAGTACATCTATTGGTTTAGTGGTCTTCATTGTTATTTTGACCTTCACTATGTCCTTTTAACTTGACCTAAGTAGTATATTCTCTCACCTCTTAACTCTTTATTAGTTTCATATATACACGCTCCTATGACAAGTCCGTGTGTGATTAGATTGTTCGAAATGTAAACAAAACACGTAGTTCAGCAAAGAGTTTCTTTTCGCCAGTGAATTTATTCACACTTAGCTGTGCAACCGCAATTTTACATACATATTTTCGCGTGCTTATGGACATTAGGTTTGTCCGATAAGAACAAAAGTAAGTTTGGGGTTATTGTTGTCAAGACGTTTCAGAAAATGTGATGAATAATCAAATCGTAACTAGAGGGGGCGGGTAAAGATTAATAAAAGGGTAGTTGTGATGAGTTGTTAACAAATAGAAGTCGAAAAGCGTAGTACAGTTACGCAATGAGATGAATAGCTTAATGAGTGAGTTGTGATTACGATATACATAGGAACAAAGGAAAATATGGAGTTATGTAAGAGTTCTAAAAATTACAAACATTATAAAGAGTTAGAAAAAACAAACACAGAAACATCAAGTCAGTAGAAGTCAACACGGTTGTTACCATGATAGTAGAGGGGGTTGGATGATTTTCTTTTGTATATATAACTCCGGTTTCTCCAAGTGAATGGCTAAGGCTTCGAGAATGCACAGGAGACGAAAGAATATTGCCTTTGGTAGGATATTCCTCACTTTGTCGGTCACTTTGAAACAGGAGGCGTTTGTTGAGATTGAATGAGCAGTGTTTACCAGAGGTTTCAGTTATTGCACTGCTTATACAGTCACTCTTACTTGAAAGCCACAAGAAGACTCTTTAGGATTTGAATTTCATGGAGGATTTCTCTCTAGTGTCAAATAAACTAGGATATCTACAGGCGGCCTAGTTAAAGTTTAAGCACCACCAACTACCAATGGCGTGCGACCGCATCAATGACCTTGAAACGCCCACTGAGCAAGTTAGTGAAACCTGGTAAATAATATTGTCATCATCAATAAAATATGCTCATCGAAGTGTTATACTATTGAATGGGATATCTGGGAAGTCTCAGCTTAAAGCCAAGGACAAGTCAGGGTTAGGTTGACCTAATAAAGGCGACATTAGGGTTGGTTCGAGTTAGATTACAGTCAGTTTAGGGATATTTTCACGTTGGGGTTAGGTTCAGGAAAGATTAGGGTTATTGTTAGGGAGGGTTAGAAGACCTAAATAATTACATGCATAGAATGTGGTTAAATTACTCTGTTGATATAAGAATGGAACCTAGGCACTGTGGTGGTAGAGTATAATTCCATTGTGGGTAAAATTTATTTTGATAAAGTCTAACAGTGATGTTATGCAGTAATATTTACTGATGGTCACATTTCTAGCATAATTTATTGCTCAGGGAATATTACTGTTTTACACCATGAAACTTTATCAAAACAATTTTTACCTACGATGGAATTATACTCTGTTGATACTTCAACCTAAAACTGAGGGCTGTTTATATCACATGTGAGAGAAAGGTATCCTCTGTAACACTTTTCTACAGCTCTTATGCATTATTTCATAAATATATGTATTCCATACAGAGAAATGCCTCCTTCACATGATTGGTGTGTTCGAGGTCATTCGCTGACTGATAGTCAGTGGTGCTTAAAGTTTAACTTTGCCCTACAAGCGAAAATCAACAAGTTATCAGAAGTAGCAGCAAGGGCAGGATTTCAAGTGGGCGTAGGGCATAACAATATCAAAAATCCCTAATCAGCATGAACGAAGATACTTTGCAGGAGATCACCTCTTCCAGTTATCTGCTCAGCATCGTTTTAACTACCAGCGGTGTCATGGATGAGGATGTTAAACACAAGGTTCTATAATTAAGACAGACCTTCATCAACCTGAAATTAATGTGGAGATCTGTCGCACTCAGAATAAGAAACTAAGTTCAGATTATTATTATTGTTTCCTTTAATTCCTAGAGGAACATAGGGCTTCAGCCACGCGTCTCCATTGCGTTCGGTTCTCTGCTAGAGTCTTTACCTGGCTCCAAGTCTGCCCACACGTTTTCATCTCCTCTTCACATGACCCCCTCCAAGTCACCCTCGCACTAACGACCAACTCGCCGCTTCCATTTCGGGTTCCACTCGTGCAATGGCTTGTCTAGTGATGTCACTTGATGGTTTCCTCAGAATATGGCCAATTCACCTCCATTTCTATAAGAATAAAAATTGTGCACTGTGGCAGAGTGTAATTCCATTATGGGTAAATTTTGTTTTGATAAAGTCTCACAGTGTTATACAGTTATCTTTACTGATCACATTTCTAGCACAATTTATTGCTCATTGATATGGTTATGAGCAATAAATTGTGCTCGTAACGTGATCAGTAAATATTACTGTATAACATTTTGAGACTTTATCAAAACAAAATTTACCCGTCATAAAATTACACCATTTCTCCCTGCCTATTTGTTGCACAACCGGCTCTCGGTTGGTTTGCTCCCAGAGATCCCTGTTGCTAAACTTTTCTGGCCAGCCATCTGATCTTGATTATTGGGTGAAGACAGCTGTTGATGAAGGTCTGTAGTTTGTTTGAGATGCTCTTTATGACGCGCAGTGCAAGTCTCTGATCCGTATAGTAGCACTGACTTCACATTGGAGTTGAGAATCCAGATCTTATTTTTGATGCTGATTGCTGTTGACCTCCACACAGACTTAAGAGTAAGGAAAGCTTGTCTTGCTTTCCCGATTCTTGCTTTGATATCCTCGTCAGTTCCGTGCGCCTGTAGTTGAAACAATGCTTCCCATGTTCAGATATTCAACTATAATCTGGTTCAGAAATCTGATGTTCTCGTCACTGAAATCACTCCTAACAAGCTACAGACTTCTACCAACAGCTGTCTCTGCTCCATACTGAAGTTCAAATGGTGCGCCAGAAAGAAAAAGTAACACAAAACTCTGGAAATAAACTAACTAAGAACTTATTACCCAGCGGATATGGGCAGAGGAAAATGGAGATGGACGGGTCTTACTCTAAGTTGTGGCATCACACGTTACGATGGTCCTCGATTAGAAACTCAGTGGGAAACAACAAGCTGGGCGTTATTCCTCAGGTGACATGCAGGAGATCGTGTGAGGAAGAGATGAGAGCGTCGGTGGCACAGCGGCTATGACTCTCGCCGATCATGCACATGGTCTGGGTTTTGATCTCCTACCGGCGCACACCTGATATCTATGGTCGGCCTTTAAAATTTGGGCTGCTGATATCACACGTTGGAAATTCCATACCTGGACCAAAAAATACGGTGTGGAATCAAGCTGTAATCAAAAATCAAGCTATGGAGCAGTCGTGTAGCCACCTGCAAGATGAAATGAAGATGTGCTTTTGTTGCCATATATTCTACTTGAAACCTCAGAGAATAATAATCATAATAATGATAACAAAAGATACAGTACATTCATTTCGTCCTAATTTATGACTCTTCATGCGCCGAGACTAATACCTGAAAACACTAAGGCTATTTATATTTCACGATAAAAAAGAACAATCCCATTTAAAAAAAGTAAACGGAGTTCAGTCTTTTTTTTTAGAAAAATATCTATGAGTGAATTTCATTATCCTTTGGGTGAATGAGTGAGTGAACAAATGAGCTACTAGCAATAAAGAGTCGACTGATCTTTGATGAACTCAAAAGATCCATTTTGACTTTATTTACTAATTTGTTGAATAGATTTATAATTTAATTCACTTATCTATGTCCAAATCGGTATAAAAATAATGAAAGAAATAAAGTTGACAATAAAAAAAATGAAGTCATTTCTAATTATTCCTTCCATCTAATTAGGTCAGTAGTTAGTTAGTTGGGTGACTAAGGAGGAAATTACTGGGCTAATTATTATAGACGAGAATAATACTAATAATACTTATAATAATAGATTAGACTTTTCAACGTTTCAAGGCTAAAAATACTGAAGAAGTCGGGAGAAATGGCGGATGAAACAAGATTCGCCTTGAAAATCAGATTCTCAGTAGCGTAGCTATTTAGTTTGACGTCCCCAATGATGCCTGGAGGTTGATGAACAGACACGCAGAAATGTATACAGAAGGAGGAAATAGTAATTGATGGTAAGACTGTCTCAAGATAGTTTTGAGTTGATAGACAGTTGCCTCTTTAGTGAGTGAATTGTGATTGTGAGGGTGGAATGAACATCTGAGTCAGGGTGAGAGTTGAACCAATAGTTACCGGACTACAAGTCCCTTGGATTCTGCCAGCTGAGTACTTGAGTTGTTTTAACGTGTCTGAAATGATTTCCCTAAAACAATGAGTTACCATGACCCTTACAATGTTTATAATGATGACGAATTCTATTTATGTATAAGTCCGAAAAAGTTATCTCATTAAGCCAATAATTGTGTGAGACGTGTAAGGATCACTCTCTTTCTGAACTTCTCATAACATGTAGATAATGAGGCACAAACATTTTTGGCTGGTGTATAGGGTTTTTTTTAATGGTTGGACGATTTCACCAAGAACTGATATCGGCTAGAGAACCATTGGAAAATCAGGTTTGAGTGCTGGGTAGCGGTTTCGTTCTAGTTTGGGAATCTTTAGCAGTACACACCCACCACGGTTCAACCACCACAGGCGGATACCACGATTGAAGATGTCAGGAGCGGCCAATTTAGAAATCGTCTGCTTCACTCAGCTAGCACAAACAAAAGGATTGGGATTCTGTTCAACACGAATGTGAAGTCAGTCAGTCACCGCTTCTTTACGGGTCAGAAACCTTGCACCGGGAGTCGCGTAAATGATTTCCAGCAAGCTACACAATTTTACCAACATCTGCCTTCGTTGAATCCATACTGGCCGGCCGGCCGGCCGCGAAGAATTGTCAACAAGAAACTCCGGCTGGCAATAAACCAAAAAATGAGAGCCGACTGCTCAAATAGCATGTAGGAGGAAATGGATTGATTGAACATACGTTAATGAGGTCGTCGAATTTCATTGCGTGCAGCGCAGGCTATTTCTCAAGTGGAATCCGAATGGAAAGCGACGATTAGGTCGTCTATTTCGGGGTGACATGGGAGAGATTGTGTGGGGCCGAGGAGGAGGAGATGAGAAATTATAGGCAACCGTGCAGGTAGCTAGCTGAAGAGGACAGGAGAAAAATAGGAGGAAGTGGAGATGGCGGTGTCGTTGAAGCCCTATGATCTGTCATTAACCCAGTGGTGTAATAATAAATAACATTGAAAGGTTTACGAGTGATGTGCTTCTTCAGCATTACAGGCTTCATAATTCCTCTTCAAAAAATCGACTACAATTGAAAATCATACTTTGCATTTTAGTAAAGAGAAAAGATGATAGCCAGTTTGAGAGGAAAAAGTAGACTAAACATAACCTGATTTAGACGGAAGGAAAATTCGCCTTTCGTTACTAATTTACACTTCTGGTTGAAAACAGCTTCACTAGAAATCTATGATAAGCGGCGGCGGAATCCAGGATGTGTGCTTCGTCCTACTTAAGACTTTTCAGCCGGATGTATTTGCATTATCCAATGAGCGATAGTTTTCCAAATGAAACTTGAAAAGTTGTGTTCATTGTTTCGAATAACAATGTGTCATCCATCTGGCCACAGGGATCAGGTACTATTGCTTATCCAATTGAGGAGTTTCATTTAAGACGAACAGCTCATCTGGAATTCCGCTATTAGTGACGATTAAACAAAAAATAACATGTTTATCTTCAGATATCAATGAATCGTTCACTCTAGGAGTCCATTTGTCAACAAGGAACAAGTACTTCAGTTCCACCATAATCATTCCCCTAGAAATTTTCTCACTTCTGAGTACAACAGTCTTATTTTGAAGAAAAATTTAAATCAGGAATCAATAGATTTACTATGGGATACTTACAGAGACAAATGTTTTACCTCAAGATATACTTAAACACATTGTGCTACATACGTTGCAGCTTTTATATTTTAGACTTGAATTTGATGGACAGTATAACTGTAAACGGCTGAAATAACGAATGATGAAAGCACCTCATGACGAAGCATAGACCAATCAGATTTCCAACGCCCTCCTCCAATATCTTCATAGCCACCCAAACGATACAGGTTAGCCAGTCTAAGTTGGAATGGATACGCTATCCCAGAGTAAAACCCCAATGGAAATATTGATTTGAATGTCATTTTAATAGTAGCACTGAACAACGCACTCCGAAACCCCATCTAGCGGTTAATAAGCTGGGAAAGGAGGGGAAGTTGACTGGATAACTAGCGACCCGACTCAACTAGTTGACATCACTGCTGCGGAAACTTCAAAAGTTTTGAAGTCCTGGTAGCAGATGTATTTATGGAAAGTTGGGAAAATAAGGCTCTTAGAACATGTAATCCTGCTTCTAGGTTATGGTGAAGATATGTGGATGACACATGCCAACACTGTGTTGAAATCTGAACATATCCCACCTAATTACTTCACGCATATAAACTCGATAGTTGACGGAATCCCCAATTCACTTCTGAGCTATAAAACGAGCTAGGCGAGTTGGCTATGCTAGACTGTAGAATAAAACGAAAACAAGATGGTGGGTTAGATGGATGCTAGCATTTATAGGAAACCGACACACACTAATAAATGTTTAGACTTCAATTCATCCCTTCCAGAATCAGTGAAGGAGTATAGTTTTAGTTAATTGTCTGCTTAATCGGGCCGGAAGACTAACTAGTAAGCCACATTTATATGATAAAATCGAAAAAATAAAGGAAATATTACTAGCGAATAACTACACACCAGAATTTATTCGGAAATATATGAAAAACTGTAGAAAAACTAAGACTAGCAATAGAAGTGACAAAAATAACGAAGAAGATAATATAGAATTCAAATCCTGTGTAGTACTGCCATATAAAAAAGGAACATCAGAGGCCTGACGTAGAATTCTCAGTGACGCTGGAATTACGGCGGCATTTAAACCGAACAACCAACTCTCTCAGACATCTATAAAACACAAAATAATCGAGCAGAGAATATTCTTTTCGATAAATTCCTCTTCCGACTCTACAATTATATACATGTTTATATACACAGAATATTTTAGAATAGTAGTCAATAACAATATTAGCGTTTTTTAAATAATATCGATTTGTAAAGTATGATCCATGCAACTACAGTTCAAGAAAGATGCTTAAATTATAATAATAATAATAATAATAAAGGTATAGTAACGAATAGAATATCAACTAAAATTAAGGAAATTCCACAAAAATTCCGGATTATTCAAACCTGGATGGCCAAGGTAAGGATAATGTCTGAACTAACTTCTTTTGGACGCACAAATTAGGCTTATTAATATGGATCCTCACAGCCTCAGCAATATTAAGTAGTCGAATCCCTAAGGCAAAAGTGAGATTTGTTGGTATGCGGTAAATGACCCTGAAAGCATGATTAACGTCAATCTTGTGTTCTGTCTCCACAAGATGAGCAAGAATAGCACTGCGAATAGATTTTGTTTGTCCTTTGCTTAACCAGGCAGGTTGATGTTCGGAAATTCGACGCGAAACACGCCTAATTGTACGGCCTATGTAACTCTCTAAGAGATAAACTTTGTTGCCTTAAGGACTCACTCTATTGATCCAATTAAGAAAAATAATAATAAATAATATACGTTGTAATGATT